>JXCR01112022.1:84699-127828 GCA_002079205.1 Phalaenopsis hybrid cultivar | reverse complement strand
GGCAATAAACTTCCTGTTATCCGGAAGCAGGAAATCTTTGAGGAAATAAAACATCTGGATAATCCTAACAAGCATAAAGTAATAATCCCAACAAGCATAAAGTAAGGAGTCATGAGCCTCCATAGCTAATTATATGAGCACCGAAATCTAACTCCAAAAAATGCCACCAAAGTATTTGAGTAGAATAAGAAGGGAAGCAAAAACATCCAGCAAACCCAAACTACAGTTTAAACCACAAGCAAACCTCCAACTTATAGACCATATTGCCAATCACAACAGAATGAGAAAATTTCCCTGTGATGTGTTCCAAATTCATCAATTATAAAATTTTTTAGAATGTCAGTGTAAACCAAAATCATCCAAAGCAGCCCATAATCAAAAGACTTGATAGGAAGCCTGCTAGACAAACCCCACAAAATAAACCTTCCTNTCCAACTTATAGACCATATTGCCAATCACAACAGAATGAGAAAATTTCCCTGTGATGTGTTCCAAATTCATCGATTATAAAATTTTTTAGAATATCAGTGTAAAGCAAAATCATCCAAAGCAGCCCATAATCAAAAGACTTGATAGGAAGCCTGTTAGACAAACCCCACAAAATAGACCTTCCATCATCCTCAATAATCATATGCAAGCAAAGCAATTCAAGCACCCATCTTCTATAACTCGCAGCAAATATCATATTGCTATCGAAGGGATACCAACTAGTGTAATTAATAAGGATGTTAATAAGCTGCATATGAAAATTTTNCAATAATCATATGCAAGCAAAGCAATTCAAGCACCCATCTTCTATAACTCGCAGCAAATATCATATTGCTATTGAAGGGATACCAACTAGTGTAATTAATAAGGATGTTAATAAGCTGCATATGAAAATTTGCCAACTGCCAAACCAAAACCAAAAGTTGTAGCCTTGGGCCTCCAGCCATAATCTTAGACAAAACCCACAAAAATGACATTCCATTTTCCTTTGGATCCATAAACACATATCACAAATTCAGACCCCACCAAAGTAAAGGAGGATCAAGCCCCCAAATGTCGTTACTCGAAACAAAAATCACAGACATAGCAAGGGGATGCCAACTGGTAAAAAGCTGCATATGAAGTTTTTCCAATTGCCTAATCGAAACTAAATGTTAAAGCCATGGGCCTCCAACCTTACTCATAGTACTCAAAATAATGGAGCCATGGGCCACCAAAATTATCCAAGAGCAATAAAAGGTTACAGGTTTCACAACTTAACATTTCCTTTCTAGATAAAATTAGCATTTGCTAAATAAAGTTTCAAGTATCAAGTGAAAATTAAATGGATATGTGGCATAAGTTACAGATCAAAGAAACGTTAATCCCTTTGAAGTTGGGATGCACCCAACGTTACATCTCATCCAATAATATCTTCTCCAAGCTCAAACTTACATATTTACATATCCATGATATCTAAAAGCAATATATAAACTGATATAAATGTTTGGCCAAAATATGGAGAACCTAGGAAACCGGGCTTAGCATACAAACAAAACTGACTCCAATGTCAGAACCCCCATTTCAAATGCTTGGCCAATATATGGAGAACCCAGGAAACCAATAGCAGGAACTACATTCAAGCCATTTCATACCACACAATCTCCAAAATCAGCAATTACATTCAAGCCATGTTAAATATCAATAAATGAAAATTATCCATATACATATAACCATAACAAATCGGTNCATTCCATAGTTCCTCTAATGAATTCATTCTAAGATAAAATGTAAAGTGTTATTGCTAATACATCTCTAGCTGTTGTTCTTGATGAACCATGCAATCAATGAACGATCATAAGTTCATTAAGTAGGTCCAGAAAAATTACTTTTGTCATACGAAATATATTTGCAAAACGTGTCGGGTGACCACGTAATAACTCCCCGATCCATCTATCTCTGATATTACTAGACGTCATGCATGGGTTTCGATTAACATATTCATGGTAGTAATGGTATAGTNAAGAATATTTCCCGAAGTTCTTTCACAAGAATGATAAATTCTCGCATTACAGAGTGATTTTTTTTAAAAAAATATTGATGACTAAGGGTCTGTTTAGGGCAGCTGCACTTATCCAGCTTATGTTGATAATCTGCTGATGGGCGGCTGGTCCAGAAAATATGTCTGGCTATTTGATTAGTGTGTTTTGAGAACAGTTGATTTTGGAGAAATGACCAATATGCCCCTATTGTGGACAAGTTGTTGAGCTGTTTGGTTCGTGTGTTTTGTAAACATCTTATTTACAAATTTTTTATTTGAATTAATAATATGTGTAGCAGAATAAGTTATTTTATCAACAAAATTAAAGATCAAATGTTAAGACAAGACAATACAAATAAGTAGAGCCACATTTATATAACTCAAATATATTTGATCACATCAAACGAGCAAAGTTATGCATACAAAAGTAAAATGCACCTTCACATACTAATATGGACTATAATGAGATCCAAAAAAAAAGAAAAAATAACACGTCAAAATGGCAAAGAAAAAAACTATAACGTTGACTTTAAAATGTAGCAGCAAATCACAGCCCATGCAGCCCGACTCCGACACTCCAGAACTCTGAGCAAATCTGTCTGACTGGGATGCAGTAAGAATAGAAGCACTCTAACCAGATGCGGTGTTTTAAAATTTTGATATCGACGAACTCTAAGCAGTGGTGTTCAGTTCTGATATCATAGAAACATACTCCCTGTCGGCCCACCTGAAGAATTTGCAGTCCTCCTGTCGTTGTGCCCACTGCGGGCACCTGTAAAATTGCCTCCTGAAGCTATGTGTCTGGCGTGACGTGAGTAGCAAGGACGGCAGCCCGCACCGACACATCACTTTCTCGGACTTCTCTAAATATTTGGAATTCATCTTCCTGCAATTATTAAAAATAGAATAGATCAGTCTAAAAAATTGAGGAAATAAAAAAATTATACTTACCGAAGTATGGAGACAGCGGTTGCCGACAACAAATTTATGTTGTAAAGAAAGAGATCTCCTAAAAGAATCCTTTTAATCCAATTTTTTGTAGGTTCAACAGACATCCTGTAAATTAGTATTTACAGGTTATAGATTGCCTCCTAACTAGAGGCAATAAACTTCCTGTTATCCGGAAGCAGGAAATCTTTGAGGAAATAAAACATCTGGATAATCCTAACAAGCATAAAGTAATAATCCCAACAAGCATAAAGTAAGGAGTCATGAGCCTCCATAGCTAATTATATGAGCACCGAAATCTAACTCCAAAAAATGCCACCAAAGTATTTGAGTAGAATAAGAAGGGAAGCAAAAACATCCAGCAAACCCAAACTACAGTTTAAACCACAAGCAAACCTCCAACTTATAGACCATATTGCCAATCACAACAGAATGAGAAAATTTCCCTGTGATGTGTTCCAAATTCATCGATTATAAAATTTTTTAGAATATCAGTGTAAAGCAAAATCATCCAAAGCAGCCCATAATCAAAAGACTTGATAGGAAGCCTGTTAGACAAACCCCACAAAATAGACCTTCCATCATCCTCAATAATCATATGCAAGCAAAGCAATTCAAGCACCCATCTTCTATAACTCGCAGCAAATATCATATTGCTATCGAAGGGATACCAACTAGTGTAATTAATAAGGATGTTAATAAGCTGCATATGAAAATTTTCCAACTGCCAAACCAAAACCAAAAGTTGTAGCCTTGGGCCTCCAGCCATAATCTTAGACAAAACCCACAAAAATGACATTCCATTTTCCTTTGGATCCATAAACACATATCACAAATTCAGACCCCACCAAAGTAAAGGAGGATCAAGCCCCCAAATGTCGTTACTCGAAACAAAAATCACAGACATAGCAAGGGGATGCCAACTGGTAAAAAGCTGCATATGAAGTTTTTCCAATTGCCTAATCGAAACTAAATGTTAAAGCCATGGGCCTCCAACCTTACTCATAGTACTCAAAATAATGGAGCCATGGGCCACCAAAATTATCCAAGAGCAATAAAAGGTTACAGGTTTCACAACTTAACATTTCCTTTCTAGATAAAATTAGCATTTGCTAAATAAAGTTTCAAGTATCAAGTGAAAATTAAATGGATATGGGGCATAAGTTATAGATCAAAGAAACGTTAATCCCTTTGAAGTTGGGATGCACCCAACGTTACATCTCATCCAATAATATCTTCTCCAAGCTCAAACTTACATATTTACATATCCATGATATCTAAAAGCAATATATAAACTGATATAAATGTTTGGCCAAAATATGGAGAACCTAGGAAACCGGGCTTAGCATACAAACGAAACTGACTCTAATGTCAGAACCCCCATTTCAAATGCTTGGCCAATATATGGAGAACTCAGGAAACCAATAGCAGGAACTACATTCAAGCCATTTCATACCACACAATCTCCAAAATCAGCAATTACATTCAAGCCATTTTAAATATCAATAAATGAGAATTATCCATATACATATAACCATAACAAATCGGGCCATTTCATACCACACAACCTCCAACATGGCAATTGCATTAGAGTTCATGATGCCAATACAGAAAAATGAATATAACTATTGAAAATATCCATATGCAGCACAACAGTAAGCCTGAATTATTCCCATATGCAGATAACCAAAATGCTTCAACTGTTGAAATATGTAGATAAAATACATAGCAACTTGGATGCTCAAACTCAATAACTCCTTAACAATTCCCATTGTTAAAATGCTTAAAAAGATAAAAATTCCCAAAACCCAAATCCCATAGTAATGAAGACATAAAATAAAATTCACGATTGACCAGATAAACATTCCCAAAATCCTTAACGAAGTGTTTCTTCATGGCACCATTAAAAACCAATTCAATGTTAAAGCTAACCTTACTAACACCAATATATAAAAATCTCATCTGCCCAAGCATATCTACCAGCCATACATCGAGATAAAAAAGATCTAACACCTAAACTTCAGAGATAACAGAAATAAAAACTAATCCTCTTATCTTATGCATAAAAGACAACAAACGTCTAGATGTAAAAGCTAATGTCATTAATTATTTGCTCTCTCAAAGCTGTCATCTCTGAAGCACCTTCTCCATCTGGTGTGTGTGATTCTATTGAATCAAATTTGACTTGTGTGATGGTACGTCCAGCATGGTATTCAAATGCCTCAGGTGGTATTTGAAATAAATCTTCTTCTATAACGGCAAATTCTGCATCTGTTCTGGAGTGATGTCGTCGAATGAAGTTGTGTAGTGTCATTGTGGCCACTACAATCTGAGCTTGTTTTGGAAATGGATAAGATGACATATCACGTAAAATAACCCATTTCTTCTTTCAAACCTCGAACGATCTCTCGATCACACCACGCAAGGCTGAATACCTTTTGTTAAATATTTCTTTCTTGCCTCGTGCAACTCCGCTCGATCTCTCAAAATCAGGTATATGATATTTTGTATCTGGATATGGTTTCAAATAACCCCTTTGTAAAGGGTACCCGACATCGACCAAATAGTACTTCCCTATGTAACATGTTTCTAGTATTTAGAAATTTTATAGAAATTAGGATGATCAATAGTAAAACACAAACGTTATACCTTGAGGTGGATAAGGGAAATCATATGTTTTGTTGTTAGTACAAACTTGAAAACACGGCTGTCGTGTGCACTACCTTCCTAACCAGTCATCACATAGGTAAAACACATGTTGAAATCACAAATAACCATTACATTTTTTGTTGGGGATCCACACCTACCAATGTATGCAACTTTCTCTGTGCTAGAAATATGTGCATCAACATGTGTTCCGTCAATAGCTCCGATGCAATCCTGTGATGGACGATTTTATCAATAACAAAATCATGTGTAAAATTGTAGTAATTAAAATTTAAATTGGAAATGCACCTTTAAAAAAGACATATATCGAGGATCATTTGCAACATGTGTGAGGATGGACTGGAATGTTGGGCCCTCTGGCTTAACGATTTCACGTGTCAGACTCACAAGCGCATTCAACTCAACTAAGAAATATCTACTTATGATTTCCGAGGAATGTTGAAACCATTCCATAGTTCCTCTAATGAATTCATTCTAAGATAAAATGTAAAGTGTTATTGCTAATACATCTCTAGCTGTTGTTCTTGATGAACCATGCAATCAATGAACGATCATAAGTTCATTAAGTAGGTCCAGAAAAATTACTTTTGTCATACGAAATATATTTGCAAAACGTGTCGGGTGACCACGTAATAACTCCCCGATCCATCTATCTCTGATATTACTAGACGTCATGCATGGGTTTCGATTAACATATTCATGGTAGTAATGGTATAGTAATGTAAGGGTGAGAGCAACAATGCGGATTTGATTAATTTGTGCTTCATCCATAATAAAAAAATCTAAAAAATGATATATTTTAAAAGAATATAATAAAGAACATGTGACAATGCCAACAATATGTAGACTGCGTATTCAAAACATAAAAAATACAACACATTAAACGAGTCCATTATAGTAACACAACATAAGACATAAATATATAGAAGTCCATCAAATAAATAGTCAATGTAACCCAGTAGTAGTAATGAAGTTATAAAAATGACTTTCAATATTTAATAAAAGAACGCAAATATGGAAGACGAAATTATAGGTCCAAAGTCTCAAAGAACTGTCTGCGGGTAGAGTTCCCTAGCACCTTGGCATACTTAACATACATAGTTTGGTCTTCCTTAATACCAGGATATGTGATAAGGATCTTAACACACTCCTGAAAAGTGTTGTCCTTAGCCGACTTGGAGTTATTTTTGCAAGTTTCAATCAAGGTCTCAATAGAACCTCTAACAAATGTAAAGCCTTTTTTATTTTTGTAAGGTCGGGGACGCTTTGTTCCACCAGTGGATTGGATATCTGTCGGGATTTGGCTGGGACTTTCTTCTGAGTCACCCGTATGCTCTGTCTCTATATCCTGTACTAAGTTTGCGAAGCCCTGCTAATTTAAGTGAAAAAATGAGCTCATGTTGCTATAACGCCAGTAAACATACCATCCAACTTATCTTCCAAAGCTGGTTCAATGCCAGTAAATTTGAATTTTTTTGCCGCCGGCACTGCCTATAACAACAAGAAAAATGTAATCAATATTCAAAACATTTGAATCTGAAAATATGTTGAAGTTGTGATATAATTTCCTCTAACTTTTCTGACCACCATTCTTCAGGTGCGTCAATTGTTCGTTTTAGCGAATCCCATTCCAATCCAGTTGATCCCCTTTTGAGCTCTTTCCATAGTTTCCAGTCTTTTTTTAACTGGTCCCATTTATTTTTGAGTTTCATTTGATCGTAATCCCTTCCAGTTATTTCCTTGAATTTAGTCATGAGATTATGTCAACCTTCTTTATTAAAATAAGTAGTTGGTCGATTGCCCAATTTGACCTCCCTCATACATAGATCACAAAAAATATTAGTAGCATCTTTATCCCACATAGCTGATAATCTGGACTCCTTAGATTTACTCATTTTTTTACTGTCACATGAACGGACGATAAGACAACATGTATGTAATGCAATGACATATTCACAAAAAGTATTGCATGCTTTTTAAAATTTGAACAAAAAACATTGAAATAGTTGTAGACTTTTTGTACTAGTGTAGGACAATCAACTGCAATATAACAATTTTGTCACTCTAACTCAACTTCTTAAGGGAAAAAAATCCTTTAAAGAGATACGCAAATTATNAAATTTGAACAAAAAACATTGAAATAGTTGTAGACTTTTTGTACTAGTGTAGGACAATCAACTGCAATATAATCATTTTGTCACTCTAACTCAACTTCTTAAGGGAAAAAAATCCTTTAAAGAGATACGCAAATTACTGTTTTCAATAACTATTTTTATGCAAAAGAGATACATTAGCAATAAATAAATAAATATATATTCAATATCAGCGTCAATTTTGAGTTATTAGCAAGCCTGATTAGAGATTCAAATATGGTGACATTTGTATCACAGGAACCTTATAAGAACTAAAGAACTTGATAGTAACCATAGCATCATCCAACTGGAAATTTCACAACATNGCAAGCCTGATTAGAGATTCAAATATGGTGACATTTGTATCACAGGAACCTTATAAGAACTAAAGAACTTGACAGTAACCATAGCATCATCCAACTGGAAATTTCACAACAGAAATAGTTCTATCACAGCAACCATAGGCTACTTCAAAACAGAAACATTTGTTACATTTCTGACATTATTATGGATCAAATGTGGGAGCATATTTCTCAAAAACCTGGTAGATCTCGCACATCAAAACCCTAAAAGAATTGCTTCCTACTAAATAAAATGTAAACGGTCTTCTTTCGTATGGATCTAACATTAATCATGAACCAGAAATAGTTAGATCGCACCAGAATGCCATGAAACCCTTATAACCGCATGAAAAAATACACAGTGGTATACGATACAGAGAGGAAAAACCCAGAAAACGCAAAGAAGAAGAAGAGGAAGGTNTGGATCTAACATTAATCATGAACCAGAAATAGTTAGATCGCACCAGAATGCCATGAAACCCTTATAACCGCACGAAAAAATACACAGCGGTATACGATACGGAGAGGAAAAACCCAGAAAACGCAAAGAAGAAGAAGAGGAAGGAGATCAGGGTGCACAAATTTGTTTTACCACTATATGCCTTCTTCTTTGGTAGCTAGGGCATGCTTGATCGAGCGAATAACGAGGCAACCGAAAAAGATTCGAAAAAGAACAGACACGATCGACCAAAAACGCAAAGAAGAGAAGATGAAGGAGATGGATGCACGATTTTCTTTACCACTCCCCGATTCTTTTCGATAGTTAGGGCACGATCGCGCGAGAGCGAAGAATAGGGTCGAGAGCAGCGCGAGGGCAATAGAGAAAAATGATATGGGAAAAACGTGATCCGCGGCTATAGGCCCGCGTCTACTGTTTACACTAAACAGCGAAATAGAGGTTTTAAAATCGCACCTAAAAAGTGTTTACCAAACATTAAGGCGCCACAATTTTAAGCTGCCCCAAACGGGCCTAATCCTAAGCCATTCAACATAAAATGAAAAATATTTTTGTAATTAAAGTGCAAGGCACATCCAATTTATCTCGCATAAAACCAGGAACTCTACTAACGCACATTCCTAAACCGATAAGCAGATTCCACTCTCCCTGCTCTCCACCATTTTCTTAATCCGACCAAAACCTTTCTCTGCAACAGCTTGAAGGAGTCGGAGCTGTGCATGGAGGAGAGCTGGAAACTCGCGAAAAAGCAGAGCGGGAAAGCAGCAGATACGGAGGAGATGAAACCCAGCACTAGTGTCGAGCGATCCTTCCGGCGGCGGTTCTCCGATCTTGTAAAGGAGCAGAGATCGAGATTCTACATTATGCGACGCTGCGTCATTATGCTCATTCAATGGCGAGACTTATCTTAATTGCTCATTATCTGCCGAATCTATCTGCTTCAACTAGAAAAAAAAATCACAGTTTTGTTCCCTCTGCAAAGCGAACAGCAAAAGGAGGAAATGAAGGAATCAGTAACGTTGCAAAACCTTATTTTTTATTTTCATTCTATTTAAAATAAGCTCTGCAATGTTGTTTGTTGTGTGAAATCTGTAACTCGTAGTTGAATTTGAGCAGAAGGGGGCATGGAGGATGGATCTAGAACAGAGATCTTGCTAAAAAAATTCGATTGTGATGTTTTTTTTTTTTTTTTTTAATTTGTTTTACGTAATCTTTTTTGGGTTTGGTTTCTAGTCATGAATTTGTGCCTGTAGCGATCAAGTGACTGGTGAACAGCTGAAAATCTGCAACCTCATAATTGGATTTGAGCAGAGAAGGGTGAAGGATTTGAAATCCTTCAAAAGATGAATCGATTAAAATTTTGATTTTTGAAGTTTTTTTTTTAATCTGAGTTTCTATAATTACTATTGGCTCCTTTTTGCTTTTGATGAGGAGTGGCTTTGTTTGGTAGGGTTAACTAGTTATGAGAAAAGGTGGGAAATTGGAAAGTACTAAACAGTGCAAGTGGGGGCCTGAGGTGGGAAAGAAGGGAGCAGAGCTGGGCCTTCATTTTTTGCCATTTCCTGGAAGAGGGTTTTACTGTGTGGCTTTTTCCGTGTCGTTCCAATTGAAACATCAATACAATTAATCAATAAACAGGTTTTGTTAAGGAAGTGTTAGCTTTAAATATCATTTGTAAGATTCAGCAGTGAATTTAAGGTAGAATTCTTATGAAATAATTATGTTTTATACAATCTTGTGAAATAGCAATAACTGTCAAATGCTTTAAGAAAAATGCAGTTTAGGCTTAGTTTGAAAAGTCATTCATGCTCCGTTTGATTGTTCTGAACGCCACTTGCATATTTATTTTTGTTTGGTAAACTAGTGTCTTCCGGCCTCTCATGAAATTATTTTGCTGTAATGTCATTTTTTTGTGACGGAAGCTCCTTCAAACGAAGCTTCATTTATTTTTCGTTTAGTTTTGAAGGGAATTTTCTTTATTTATTTTTTTTGAATTGATATATTTGATGTGGGGTTAAATTTTGCTTGAATGATAGCAGTTGTGGGCTTAGCTAAATGACAAAGATGAACATATTTTGCAAAGTTACTTTCATGAATAATAAGAATTATAGTTTTCAGAATCAAATTTTGTCACTACTAATAACGCTAATTGCCTCCAAAAGTGCATACATTGCACATTATGTATTGCATTGTTGGCGTGCATCTAAAGTAGCTCTCAATTCACTTTTTGGTGATGCATGGTTTTGAAAATTATGAATTTATTTTACTCATTTAAAATGTTAAAAAAGTCATCACTTGTTAAAGTTTTTAAAGATATTTTCATTGTTAAAAATATTGCATTGATTTTGTAAATGTCATATGTTGTGCGCTAGATCAGAGTATGTCATGTGTCAGAAAGCTAGCAAGCCGAGTGCCGACAAACTAAGGGTTTAATGGCATAAGCCATCACCTCCCAAATATGTTAACCCCAAAAGATTGTATGGAGCAAGCATATTACTAGATAGATCCTTCTAGTGATGTATGTAGCTCCATAACATGTCGAGTGATTATCCCTTTACACATGCAAGATCAATTTTATCTTTTCCACAAATTTTCCATTAGAATCTACTTTCATATTAAGTAATAGATGCCATAATCCATTATGTCGTTGTGAAAAAATCTAATATCAACAAGGTCACCTCCAACAAGAACATGTTAGATAGGACTCATATATCATAAATGGACAATGTTAAATCAGGACCAGAGCAGAGCAGAAGATTCTGTCCAAATCAGGGGAGCATCCTTATGTGGGTTGGGGGTATGGTACATGGGTAATTTGGTAATTACATATTGTACCCAATGTTTCTTTTTTATGTGCTTTCTAGGGTTATAAATTAGGTTTGTATGTAACTCTAGGGATTATCTCTGAATCTCTGAATTATGTATTTTTTTTGAATTAGTGAAAAGTCGCCTCTCTGCTCCCGATGACGTAGGCATCTTGCCTACCTCGTTAAATCTCTGTGTTTTTTTGGATTTGTGTCGATTACTGTTTTTCTTCACCCTAATTTCTCAACAAGTGATATCAGAGATAGGTTCAGGGGCAAAGGAGATCGGCGCAGTGACGAAGGAGGATTACGAGTTCGACCACGGAGGAAGAGCCGACGAAGTCGGAGGAGTCCGCGCAGAAAGTTCGAGGACTTGCAGAGACTTCGGTTCTAGACGGTTCGCGACCAGGCAGAGCGGGCGAAGCATAGCCAGACTTCAGATTCGCGACATTCGCAACTAGCAAGGGGGCTTCCGTTCGCAACAGGCGCTGCGGACCTGCATCGCGAGGGCTCTGTCTTACTTCGCATAGGAGTTCGAGGCCAGGGAAGCGGTTCAGCGGCGGACTCTGTTCGCGATTCGACATTGTTCGCGAGGTTTTCGCGGACGTCGGCGCGAAGGCTGCAAGGCGGTTCGACAGACGGAGTAAAGAAGGAAAATAGGGAAATTTCCGCGTTTTCTGAATTGCGCCAGGGAGGCTTTCCCGAATTTCCTTCGCTGGAAGGAGGCGATTTCCTTCTATTGCTGACAGACGAAATCCTGAATTCCCTTCGGTGGAAGGAGGCAGAAATTTGCTTGGCTGGAGAAGATTGGATGGAATAAAAGAATAATATTCCTTGAATTTTCCAGTCTTTCCAGGAGTTTCCCTGCGCGGAGGTGTTGCAAAACTGAAAGGAAAATTAAAGGAAAATTTTTTTAAATTAAGTTAATTAAAAGTATTTAATTAAGAAAAAAACTTAATTAAATAAATTTAATTAAGCAAAATTCCTTAATTAAGGGAAAAGCTTTTCTTCTTTTTGAAAAAAAAAAATCTGAGCAAGAATTTTTTCTTGGAAAAGATTTATTGCGGGATCAATTTTTTAGATGATATTTTCTGGTGCAAAATTCGAGGTAGTGAAGTTTGATGGAACAGATAACTTCGGATTGTGGCAAATAAGAGTGAATGATCTGTTGGCGCAACAGAGAATAATGAAAGCTCTGCGGGTAGCAAAATCAGATGTCATGGAGGATGAATATTAGGAAGAATTGCAGCAGCGAGCGACAGCGACGATACGTCTATGTTTGACAGACAATGTTATGTGTCACGTGATGAATCTAAAATCTTCAGTGAAGATTTGGAAGAAATTGAAAACTCGTTTATGGTTAAATCTCTGACGAACAAGTTGTATCTGAAGCAAAATTTGTATGAATTGAAGATGCAAGAAGGTTATGATCTGACACAGCACGTGAATGACTTCAATTAAATAATCACATATTTATCACGGTTTGATGTGGGTATTGAGGATGAATATCGAGTGATGATTTTGTTGTGTTTGTTGCCCTCTTCTTATGAACACCTTGTAACTACTCTGACATATGAGAAAGAAACTATCATAGTTGATGAGATTACTGCAGCATTATTGGCGTACAACCAGCGGAAGCGGAATGCAGGGGAAAACTCTCACGGTGACAGTTTATATGTTAAGGGTAAGTAAAATCATGGAAGGAAGAAAGAGAAGGAACGTTCTGGAAGACGAAATTCCAGATCCAAGTCCAAAGGCAAAAAGAAAATTCATTGTTATAGTTGTAAAGAGTCAGGTCATATGAAGAAGCAGACTGGGGAGAAAGGTGATACTTCATCAAAATCTGTAAATGTGGTGCAGAAACAGTGATGGCGATGTGCTCTTAGTTTTATCAACTCAGATCACGGATGCATGGATTCTTGATTCAGGGTGTTCTTATCACATAACACCTAATAGGGGGTGGTTTACTTCATGTCTATTTGGGAGATGATAGATGTTGCAATATTGTTGGTATTGAAGAAGTCAGAATTAAGATGTATGATGATACAGTTAGAATGTTATGTGATGTCAGACCTATTCCAGATTTGAAGAACTTAATTTCCTTGGGCACTCTACACAGAAATGGTTTTATTTCTAAGGTTGATAAGGATAGGGAAACCATCAGAATTGTTAAGGGTGTGCTGACGATGATGAAAGGAAAGTTAACTGCAGACAATATCTACAAACTGTTGAGGTGTACAGTTGTAGGTGGAGTTCATTCTATGGAGTCAGATGATGATAGTACAAAGCTATGACATATGCGTCTAGGTCATCTCAGTGAACGTGAGATGACAAAATTGCATAGAATAAACTTGTTGCATGGTGTTAAAAGCTGCAAGCTCGATCTTTGTAAGTTTTGTATTCTTGGAAAACAAACTAGTGTCAGTTTTATGACTGGAAAACATAAAACTGAAGGGATTCTTGATTATGTGCATTCTGATGTATGAGGCCCTACGAGAGAATCGTCCTTAAGAGAATCTCAGTATTTTGTTACCTTTATTGATGATTTTTCCAGGAAAGTTTGGGTGTATTTTTTTAAGCAGAAATCCGAAGTCTTCTTTAAATTCAAACTGTAGAAAGCTGCGGAGAACCAAACTGGNACAAGAACATGTTAGATAGGACTCATATATCATAAATGGACAATGTTAAATCAGGACCAGAGCAGAGCAGAAAATTCTGTCCAAATCAGGGGAGCATCCTTATGTGGGTTGGGGGTGTGGTACATGGGTAATTTGGTAATTACATATTGTACCCATTGTTTCTTTTTTATGTGCTTTCTAGGGTTATAAATTAGGTTTGTATGTAACCCTATGGATTATCTCTGAATCCCTGAATTATGTACTTTTTTTGAATTAGTGAAAAGTCGCCGCTCTGCTCCCGATGACGTAGGCATCTTGCCTACCTCGTTAAATCTCTGTGTTTTTTGGATTTGTGTCGATTACTGTTTTTCTTCACCCTGATTTCTCAACAAGTGATATCAGAGATAGGTTCAGGGGCAAAGGAGATCGGCGCAGTGAAGAAGGAGGATTCGTCGTTCTGGCAGAAGAGTTCGGCCACGGAGGAAGAGCCGACGAAGTCGGAGGAGTCCGCGCAGAAAGTTCGAGGACTTGCAGAGACTTCGGTTCTAGACGGTTCGCGACCAGGCAGAGCGGGCGAAGCATAGCCAGACTTCAGATTCGCGACATTCGCAACTAGCAAGGGGGCTTCCGTTCGCAACAGGCGCTGCGGAACTGCATCACGAGGGCTCTGTCTTACTTCGCATAGGAGTTCGAGGCCAGGGAAGCGGTTCAGCGGCGGACTCTGTTCGCGATTCGACATTGTTCGCGAGGTTTTCGCGGACGTCGGCGCGAAGGCCGCAAGGCGGTTCGACAGACGGAGTAAAGAAGGAAAATAGGGAAATTTCCGCGTTTTCTGAATTGCGCCTTTACTGGAGGAAAAATTTCTGATCGTAATCGGAAGGGAATACGGAGGCTTTCCCGAATTTCCTTCGCTGGAAGGAGGTGATTTCCTTCTATTGCTGACAGACGAAATCCTGAATTCCCTTCGGTGGAAGGAGGCGGAAATTTGCTTGGCTGGAGAAGATTGGATGGAATAAAAGACTAATATTCCTTGAATTTTCCAGTCTTTCCAGGAGTTTCCCTGCGCGGAGGTGTTGCAAATCTGAAAGGAAAATTAAAGGAAAATTTTTTAAATTAAGTTGATTAAAAGTATTTAATTAAGAAAAAAACTTAATTAAATAAATTTAATTAAGCAAAATTCTTTAATTAAGGGAAAAGCTTTTCTTCTTTTTGAAAAAAAAAAATTCTGAGCAAGAATTTTTTCTTGGAAAAGATTTGTTGCGGGATCAATTTTTTAGATGACATTTTCTGGTGCAAAATTCGAGGTAGTGAAATTCGATAGAACAGATAACTTCGGATTGTGGCAAATAAGAGTGAATGATCTGTTGGCGCAACAGAGAATAATGAAAGCTCTGCGGGTAGTAAAACCAGATGTCATGGAGGATGAATATTAGGAAGAATTGCAGCAGCGAGCGACAGCGACGATGCATCTATGTTTGGCAGACAATGTTATGTATCACGTGATGAATCTAAAATCTTCAGTGAAGATTTGGAAGAAATTGAAAACTCGTTTATGGTTAAATCTCTGACGAACAAGTTGTATCTGAAGCAAAATTTGTATGAGTTGAAGATGCAAGAAGATTATGATCTGACACAGCACGTGAATGACTTCAATTAAGTAATCACATATTTATCACGGCTTGATGTGGGTATTGAGGATGAATATCGAGTGATGATTTTGTTGTGTTTGTTGCCCTCTTCTTATGAACACCTTGTAACTACTCTGACATATGAGAAAGAAACTATCATAGTTGATGAGATTACTGCAGCATTATTGGCGTACAACCAGCGGAAGCGGAATGCAGGGGAAAACTCTCACGGTGACAGTTTATATGTTAAGGGTAAATAAAATCATGGAAGGAAGAAAGAGAAGGAACGTTATGGAAGACAAAATTTCAGATCCAAGTCCAAAGGCAAAAAGAAAATTCATTGTTATAGTTGTAAAGAGTCAGGTCATATGAAGAAGCAGACTGGGGAGAAAGGTGATACTTCATCAAAGTCTGTAAATGTGGTGCAGAAACAGTGATGGCGATGTGCTTTTAGTTTTATCAACTCAGATCGCGGATGGATGGATTCTTGATTCAGGGTGTTCTTATCACATAACACCTAATAGGGGGTGGTTTACTTCATGTCTATTTGGGAGATGATAGATGTTGCAATATTGTTGGTATTGAAGAAGTCAGAATTAAGATGTATGATGACACAGTTAGAATGTTATGTGATGTCATACCTATTCTAGATTTGAAGAACTTAATTTTCTTGGGCACTCTACACAGAAATGGTTTTATTTCTAAGGTTGATAAGGATAGGGAAACCATCAAAATTGTTAAGGGTGTGCTGACGATGATGAAAGGAAAGTTAACTGCAGACAATATCTACAAACTGTTGAGGTGTACAGTTGTAGGTGGAGTTCATTCTATGGAGTCAGATGATGATAGTACAAAGCTATGACATATGCGTCTAGGTCATCTCAGTGAACGTGAGATGACAAAATTGCATAGAATAAACTTGTTGCATGGTGTTAAAAGCTGCAAGCTCGATCTTTGTAAGTTCTGTATTCTTGGAAAACAAACTAGCGTCAGTTTTATGACTGGAAAACATTAAACTGAAGGGATTCTTGATTATGTGTATTCTAATGTATGAGGCCCTACGAGAGAATCGTCCTTAAGAGGATCTCAGTATTTTGTTACCTTTATTGATGATTTTTCCAGGAAAGTTTGGGTGTATTTTTTGAAGCAGAAATCCGAAGTCTTCTTTAAATTCAAACTGTAGAAAGCTGCGGAGAACCAAACTGACAGAAATATCAAGTATTTGAGGTCCGATAATAGCACAGAGTACACAGATTCGCAGTTTCAAAAGTTTTGTGAGGAGCATGGGATTCAGAGACATTTTTCAGTGCGCAATATATCACAGCAGAATGGTGTAGCAGAAAGGATGAACAAGTCCTTAACTAAAAGGGCAAGGTGTTTGAGACTGAATGTAGGGCTTCCTAAGAGTTTCTGGGCAGAGGCTGTGAATATCTCATCAATAGATCACCTCGAGCATCATTGGGTTGCAAGGTTGCAGAAGAGGTATGGACATGTAATACAGTTAAATTTGATCATTTACTGATTTTTTGTTGTCTTGCTTATGTGCATGTACCTGTAGATGAAAGATCAAAACTTGATGCAAAATTCAAAAAGTGCATCTTTATGGGCTACAAGAAAGGTGTGAAAAAATACAAGTGTTGGGATCCGATTGAAAAGAATATGGTGATCAGCAGAGATGCAATTTTTTATGAGTAGTTTATGTTCCAACAAAATCAAGACAAGGTGTCAGAGAAGAGTTCCAGTCAGATACAGTGTAGATGGATTTAAAACAGCAGCCAGTAGCTTCTGAGAAAGGTGAAAGTTCAAATCCAACACCTGGTGATTCTATTCCAGATGATTTGCAAAATTATAATCTAGTCAGAGATAGACAGAGATGCACCAATGTAAGGCCTCCTGACAGATTGAGTTATGAAGATTTGGTCTCTTGTGCACTTCTCATCAGCAGCGATAATCCAGCCACTTTTTAAGGAGTTATCACCAGTCATGAGAAAGAAAAATGGATGGGTGCAATGGTTGAGGAGATGGAGTCTTTGCAGAAAAATCGCACTTGGGAGCTAGTTCAGTTTCCTGAGGGAAAAAATGCTATTGGTTACAAGTGGGTGTACAAAAGGAAACCAGTAGTATTAGAAAAAGAAGGGAAAAAGTTCAAGGATCGATTGGTTGCAAAGGGATTTTCACAGCAGAAGAGGATAGATTATGATGAAATCTTTTCTCCTGTGGTCAGACATACTTCAATCACTGCAGTGCTTACATTAGTAGCCATTTAGGATTTGCATTCGGAGCAGATGGATGTTAAAACAGCTTTCTTGCATGGTGATCTGGAGGATCATATTTACATGGAGCAGCTATAAGGGTTCACTCAACCTAGACAGGAGCATCTGGTTTTCAGGTTAAATAAATTGTTGTATGGGTTGAAATAGTTTCCAAGACAATGGTACAAGCGGTTTGACTCCTACATGATTCAGATTGGCTGCAGGCGATGTAAGTATGATTGTTGTGTTTATGTGAAGAGCCTTGATGATGGTTCTATTATTTTTCTGTTACTGTATATGTTGATGATATATTGATTGCTGCAAAGAATATGAATGATGTCTGTGATTTGAAAGCTTTATTGAGCCAGAAATTTGACATGAAAGACTTGGGTCCTACCAAGAAGATTCTTAGAATGGAGATTCATCGAGATAGAGGCTCAATGCGATTATTTTTATCTCAACGAGGCTATGTTGAGAAAGTGCTGAAATGTTTGAGATGAGCAAAATAAAGCCTGTAAGCACTCCTTTGGCAAATCATTTTAAGCTTTCTTTGGAACAATGTCCTAAGACATGTACAAAAATTGAAGAAATGACAAAGGTTCCATATGTCAGTGCAGTTGGCTGCTTGATGTATGCAATGATATGTATTTGTCCTGATTTGGCTCATGTTGTTAGTTAAGTCTGCAAATACATGGCTAAACTTGGAAGACGACATTGGGAAGCAGCCAAGTGGATTTTTAGATATCTGAAGGGTACTGTAAAACATGAAATTATTTTTGGTAGTCAGCAGAATGATTCTTCAGTTGTGGAGTACGTTGATGCAGACTATGCAGGTGATTTGGATGGCAGAAGGTCTACAACTGGGTATGTGTTTACTCTTGGTGGATGACCCATATGTTGGAAATCAACAATTCAGTCTATTGTGACATTATCTACAACTGAAGTTGAGTACATGGTAGTAGCTGAAGCTGCTAAAGAAGCCTTATGGCTTGCTGGGCTAGTAAATGAACTGGACATTGAGCAAGGTGGAGTTCAGTTGCATTGTGACAGTCATAGTGCTATTTATCTGGCTAAAATCATGTGTACCGTGCGAGAACCAAGCACATTGATGTAAGATATCACATGATTAGAGAATTGATTGCTTCTGGGGAGATACTATTGCAGAAGGTTCATACTGATAAGAGTGCAACTGATATGTTGACCAAGTCAGTTACCATCAACAAGTTCTTGCATTGCTTAGACTTGTTGAATGTCTGCAGTTACTAGAGAAACATGATGACCCAACCTGCTTATGGTATGAAAGTAACTTCATGACGTATTTCTTCTAAGGGGCTGGATATTCGCCAAAGTGGAGAGTTGTTAGATATGACTCATATACCATAATTGGACAGTGCTAAATCAGGAGCGGAGCAGAGCGAAAGATTCTGTCCAAATCAGAGGAGCTTCCTTATGTGGGTTGGGGGTGTGGTACAGGGGTAATTTGGTAATTATATATTATACCGAAGGTTTCCTTTTTATGTACCTTCTAGGGTTGTAAATTAGGCTTGTACGTAGCCCTAAGGATTATCTCTGAATCTCTGAATTCTGTACTTTTTCTGAATTAGTGAAATGCCGTCGCTCTGCTCCCGAGGACGTAGGCATTTTTGCCGAACCTCGTTAAATCTCTGTGTTCTTTTGAATTTGTGTCGATTAGTGTTTTTCTTCGCCCTAATTTCTCAACAAACATGTCGACCCATAATTTGCACTTGTCGATTCCANATTCGGAGCAGATGGATGTTAAAACAGCTTTCTTGCATGGTGATCTGGAGGATCATATTTACATGGAGCAGCCATAAGGGTTCACTCAACCTAGGCAGGAGCATCTGATTTGCAGGTTAAATAAATCGTTGTATGGGTTGAAATAGTTTCCAAGACAATGGTACAAGCGGTTTGACTCCTACATGATTCAGATTGGCTACAGGCGATGTAAGTATGATTGTTGTGTTTATGTGAAGAGCTTTGATGATGGTTCTATTATTTTTCTGTTACTGTGTATGTTGATGATATATTGATTGCTGCAAAGAATATGAATGATGTCTATGGTTTGAAAGCTTTATTGAGCCAGAAATTTGACATGAAAGACTTGGGTCCTACGAAGAAGATTCTTAGAATGGAGATTCATCGAGATAGAGGCTCAATGCGATTATTTTTATCTCAACGAGGCTATGTTGAGAAAGTGCTGAAATGTTTGAGATGAGTAAAATAAAGCCTGTAAGCACTTCTTTGGCAAATCATTTTAAGCTTTCTTTGGAACAATGTCCTAAGACATATACAAAAATTGAAGAAATGACAAAGGTTCCATATGTCAGTGCAGTTGGCTGCTTGATGTATGCAATGATATTTATTTGTCCTGATTTGGCTCATGTTGTTAGTTAAGTCTACAAATACATGACTAAACTTGGAAGACGACATTGGGAAGCAGCCAGGTGGATTTTTAGATATCTGAAGGGTACTGTAGGACATGAAATTATTTTTGGTAGTCAGCAGAATGATTCTTCAGCTGTGGGGTACGTTGATGCAGACTATGCAGGTGATTTGGATGACAGAAGGTCTACAACTGGGTATGTGTTTACTCTTGGTGGATGGCCCATATGTTGAAAATCAACAATTCAGTCTATTGTGACATTATCTACAACTGAAGTTGAGTACATGGTAGTAGCTGAAGCTGCTAAAGAAGCCTTATGGCTTGCTGGGCTAGTAAAGGAACTGGACATTGAGCAAGGTGGAGTTCAGTTGCATTGTGACAGTCATAGTGCTATTTATCTGGCTAAAATCAGGTGTACCATGCGAGAACCAAGCACATTGATGTCAGATATCACATGATTAGAGAATTGATTGCTTCTGGGGAGATACTGTTGCAGAAGGTTCATACTGATAAGAGTGCAGCTGATATGTTGACCAAGTCAGTTACCATCAACAAGTTCTTGCATTGCTTAGACTTGTTGAATGTCTGCAGTTACTAGAGAAGCATGATGACCCAACCCGCTTCTGGTATGAAAGTAACTCCATGACGTATTTCTTCTAAGGGGCTGGATATTCGCCAAGGTGGAGAGTTGTTAGATATGACTCATATACCATAATTGAACAGTGTTAAATCAGGAGCGGAGTAGAGCGAAAGATTCTGTCCAAATCAAGGGAGCTTCCTTATGTGGGTTGGGGGTGTGGTATAGGGATAATTTGGTAATTATATATTATACCGAAGGTTTCCTTTTTATGTACCTTCTAGGGTTATAAATTAGGCTTGTATGTAGCCCTAAGGATTATCTCTAAATCTCTGAATTCTGTACTTTTTCTGAATTAGTGAAATGCCACCGCTCTGCTCTCGAGGACGTAGGCATTTTTGCCGAACCTCGTTAAATCTCTGTGTTCTTTTGAATTTGTGTCGATTAGTGTTTTTCTTCGCCCTAATTTCTCAACAAACATGTCGACCCATAATTTGCACTTGTCGATTCCTAAATGAATTAATGTGTAGTACCTACTAGCTTGGGACTTGGCTAGTATCTCCAATGGCATTTACACTAAATAAAATGGTTCCCACTTGTGTTGACTCATTCATTTGCTCATAGTTCAATAATTCAGCACCCATCAATTCTTCTATCAATTTCTTCCCATTGAAAATTTGTTTTATGCCGCTTGTCGGCCTGATGATAGCTCATCNGAACTAAGGAGCTAGATACATAAATAAATAAGAATAACATCCTAAAATTTAATGTACTAGTTTTTTTTATTCATTAATATTATTATTATTTTTTAATTTTAAAAAGAGTTTAAATATTTTGAATAAATTTTAAATTATTAAATCTATTTTAACATTAATTTAATGAAGAAAAAACCTATCTAAATTTATATTATGAAGTTTTAAAAATAAATTTTATAATTTTAAATTCATTTAAGAAATTGCTTCAATTTTATTAAATGAAAAAAAATAATATAATTTTAATTAGTTTTTTTGGATATTCTGCTAATTTGTGTTTGAATTTGTAAAAATAACTAGATAAGTTCTTTGAACTTAATACAACTACTTGTTTCCTGGTCCTACGCTTTTTTTCCTGTAGTTGCTGCTATATTGCAGCTGTATTGCATTTATTTTATATAAAGCTTGATTAACATAGAAACATTTTTTAATTTTCACTTTTTTCTTCTGTCAGACAAAAAGGGTTCTTTGCCCTAAAAGGCCTAAGGGGACGGCAAGAGGAGAGATCAAGAGTGCCGGAGCTGGCTAAGGATTCTCCGGCGACACCGCTTCGGTAAATTCTTGCATTTCATTGTCCTCTTTTTCATTTCCATTTGTCTGGCGAAGCATCTGCTGCATCTATTGTTGCAATTTCGCCGGAGGAAATGAAGAGAATGTAGAATGCTATAAAGGGGGGAAAATGACATTTGGTCTAAAAAAATTGATTTGATGCCACATACAATAATCTACAACGAAAATGATTGCGTTTAATTCTCAATTCTTGATATGTAGTTGAAATAAGTAACTTTGCTCGATTCATGCTGAAATCTCACATTTGGATCCGACTGAGGATGTTTTCCAGATTCAGAATTGCCACTCCCTAGAAAGGTTTGGTTAATTCTAAACATCACAAGAGGTTTGGTAATGGGAACTAGTTTTTATTTTTATGTTTTTGAATTTGAGCACTTTATGTTTAAGTGAGGGACATAGTTGTGTTGGTCTAGTTTTATGATTCTGAATAAAAGACATTTTTCCTTACCTCAGGATGTAGACAATTCACCTAAGTCTTAATTTTCAATTTTTGATAGGTATGATACAATTTAAGATGACCTGCGTCTAGATTAATTTCGGGAGGCCCTCAGGAATGAACTTTTTGTGGTCAGCTTTTGAATCCTCCACCATTTATTAATGGTCCTTTATTCTTTCTTTTTTGTCTTTTTGCATAAAATTTCAATCATATTGCCTTGTATTTGTCAATTTTCTTTCTATTCCACTTGCAATCTATCTACTTTCTTTATTGGTCCTACTTTTGTCTTTTATTGTATTTTGCTCAATTAAGTAACATTGATTTTTTATTACCTTAATACTAATAGGTGTTAATTACATTATATGTGTAGTATACATATTTCATACACATCCCTTCTAGTTCTACCATAAATTCATTCAACATTATTCTATCCATCGTACTCAATTTAGTTTATGCAACTTCTTTGTTGATTAGCCATCAAATCTACGTGACATATTTGATATAGTTCTAGTTTTATAAAATTTAATTTGATTCTCCATAGTAATTTCTTATCAAATAATATTTTTTAAAAATTACTTTTATATTCATCTTGCTTTTATTTTAAATGTTATGTTTTCTTCTAAATTCACATATTGTATTATAAATTTAAGGTACATAAACCTTTCACATGTAGGCTCTGCTTGTTGTTGCTAACATTAACTATTTTATCTTCCAGAAATATTAAATTGTCATCATTAATTTCATATACCCTGATTTGCATATCTTCTACCAAATTTTGTTTTACTAATGCACATATTTTAACAAGTTTATCAACTATTCTTAAAATTCTCTTAGTGGTCTCACCTTGTAATTGTTTTTGTTTTCAAAAAGAATAATCAAGATAGGTTCTCAGTTAAATCCTTCTAGTAGGCATCTTTGTGTCCAATACAAAATAATGTTTACTTAACATTGATTTTCAATGTAGTTTTATTGTATTTGAAAATTCTGTAACAATTACTTCTGATGCTATTGTTTGCTTTATCAACATGTCTTTAATAGTTTCAAAATTCCTTCAACACAATTTTTCTCTTTACTACTATATATTCAATTTTCATGACAGTCAATTACATATACTTTGAAGATCTTTGATAGTTGTGTTAAGTTTGTATCACTTCTCTATAACCTTTTGCATAATTTCTATGGCATAAAAGTTACATCTATTATTTATTTTATTGCCCTAAATCAAACAGATTATCTAATATGAATGCTCTCTAAGTTCATGTTCTGGTANAACAAGTCTCACCAACTCAAAGACCATCAAAGGCCAACCAACAATCCTGATTCAACGAAGCCGAAAGAGCAGGTCTTACCATACAAAAACCGAACAACCTAAGCCAATCTGGCCATAAGGTAACCAAACCGAATGCCTACACTTGTAAAATGTCTAAAGTACCCTGTAAGGCCCCCATTAAAGCAAGGTCAATATGTAACTTCTTATATTGTACTATCTCTTCTATAAATGAAGGGATCATTTTCTCATAACAGAATAATCAACAATTTCATTCATGTTCATTATTGTGCACTTCCCTTCTTATACATATATGAACCCCGCCAACCAACAGGCCAAGGCTTGCGAATCAAACACAAAAAATAGAGTGCAGAAAATAAAGAGAATGATTTATGTGATAGTTTAGTGAGCTTGATCAAAGAATGCATTAGAAAAATAGCATCAACAATATAGTATTAAAGCATATAAATCTATATAAAATAATTATTTTTCTATTTGGTTAGGAGGAGCAACGATTTGTGAAGAATGCAATATAGCAACAAATAAAAGAGAATATTGTACCATGATGAAGAAAAAGCNCATCAACAATATAGTATTAAAGCATATAAATCTATATAAAATAATTATTTTTCTATTTGGTTAGGAGGAGCAGCGATTTGTGAAGAATGCAATATTGCAACAAATAAAAGAGAATAGTGTACCATGATGAAGAAAAAGTTATATTTAAAATTTAGGGGAATTTATAAACATATCACGCAATTCTCATGCTACACTAAATTTTATTTTTTATATTTATATCATGCCAATATTTTGTATCACATAAAAATCACTATTTTAATTTTTTAAAAAATATTTAAAAAAGAAAAATATACTTTTTCATGCATAGCTAAGATGACATATGTATAAAAAATTGAGCTATAGGAGCTAGATATATAAATAAATAAGAATAACATCCTAAAATTTAATGTACTAGTTTTTTTTATTCATTAAATGAAATTTAAGAGGATTTGTCGATAATATTATTATTATTTTTTAATTTTAAAAAGAGTTTAAATATTTTGAATAAATTTTAAATTATTAAATTTATTTTAACATTAATTTAATTANTTTTAATTTTAAAAAGAGTTTAAATATTTTGAATAAATTTTAAATTATTAAATTTATTTTAACATTAATTTAGAAAAAACCTATCTAAATTTATATTATGCAGTTTTAAAAATAAATTTTATAATTTTAAATTCATTTAAGAAATTGATTCAATTTTATTAAATGAAAAAATAATATAATTGCAATTACTATTTTTGGTTATTCTGCTAATTTGTGTTTGAATTTGTAAAAATAACTAGATAAGTTATTTGAAGTTAATGCAACTGCTTGTTTCCTGGTCCTACGCTTTTTTTCCTGTAGTTGCTGCTATATTGCAGCTGTATTGCATTTATTTTATATAAAGCTTGATTAACCGAGAAACATTTTTTAATTTTCACTTTTTTCCTCTGTCAGAAAAAAAAGGGTTCTTTGCCCTAAAAGGCACGAAGGGGACGGCAGGAGGAGAGATCAAGAGTGCCGGAGCTGGCTAAGGATTCTCCGGCGATACCGCTTCGGTAAATTCTTGCATTTCATTGTCCTCTTTTTCATTTCCATTTGTCTGGCGAAGCTTCTGCTGCATCTTTTGTTGTAATTTCGCCTGAGGAAATGAAGAGAATGTAGAATGCTAGAAAGGGGGGAAAATGACATTTGTTCTANATTTCATTGTCCTCTTTTTCATTTCCATTTGTCTGGCGAAGCTTCTGCTGCATCTTTTGTTGTAATTTCGCCGGAGGAAATGAAGAGAATGTAGAATGCTAGAAAGGGGGAAAAATGACATTTGTTCTAAAAAAATTGATTTGATGCCACATACAATAATCTACAACGAAAATGATTGCATTTAATTCTCAATTCTTAATGTGTAGTTGAAATAAGTAACTTTGCTCGATTCATGTTGAAATCTCACATTTGGATCCGACTGAGGATGTTTTCCAGGTTCGGAATTGCCACTCCCTAGNTTTAATTCTCAATTCTTAATGTGTAGTTGAAATAAGTAACTTTGCTCGATTCATGTTGAAATCTCACATTTGAATCCGACTGAGGATGTTTTCCAGGTTCAGAATTGCCACTCCCTAANTTGATTCAGTTTGGTTTTAAATTATTTATTGAAGTTTATTTTAAAATTTTCATTATTTGGTTTTTAGTTTTCCGACCTGTTTTGATCATCAAACCAAATAAATTAAAAAAAAAAATAATATTAGGATTAAGAAATTAAATTCACTTAGAAAGTATATTGACTATATAACTAACTTATTTGGGTTAGTTTGAATCTTCTAATTTGAATAGTGGGTGAGGAGATGAAATGAGATATGAAATTTCTAATTTTGAAATTGAACCGTAAATTTTATTAATTTTAAGCTCAATACTAAATTTCGTTTGTGGTTTGGATTTGTTTTTGTAGAAGTTTAGTTGGTTCTGTTTTCTGAATTTTGGATTTCAGTTTCACTTTTTACTAATTTTTGAACTGATCCATCCAAATCGACCGATTACACCCTTTGGCTAGAAAAAATATGAACGGTCAAACAATGAGTAAGCTTACCTTGTGTATTTAATGGTACAGTTGGTATTGTCTTTTTGCTTTCTAGATGGTTATTCTTAATTTGGGTAATGAACTCTAATTCACCACATTTGAGTTAGAGGAACTTTTGCAAATTTTTTCATGGCGTGTTCTATGTTCTTTGTTGCTTTTTTCAAGTTTATCTGAGGTTTGTGTTTTAGGAATTCAAACTAAATTAAAAACATTAAGCTTTGTCTAACATATTGACATTTGTAACCTTATGAACATTTTGCAAGCCACCTTATTTCTGGCGTCCTTGCAACCTGTAACCACTAATCCAATATAAATTCATTGTGATCATGTTCATATTTTTAATGGGTGGTTTTAGGATTTTGGAATAACAAGTGGAAGGCATTGGATATCTTGTTTTTTTTTTCTTTTTCTCCAGATCTCTCCATGAAATGGCCTACCTGAGTGATTCGGGTTTTTTAAGTTTTCCTGCCAAGAAAAAGTTCGGTTAGCTAGCATAGGCTAGCCAAACTAACTCTATGTAGAGTTAATACTTGCAAGTTCATGATTTGACATTCTACACTGGCAAGNATGGCATAAAAGTTACATCTATTATTTATTTTATTGCCCTAAATCAAACAGATTATCTAATATGAATGCTCTTTAAGTTCATGTTCTAGTACTCTCATTCATGGTTTTATTCTATTACTTATACGTTTGATTCTTCTATACTTATCATAATGTTGCAATTGATTAAAGAAGAAACAAATTTCTTTCTAAACTATATGCATCATGTTAGTGTTTAGGTTTAATTAAAGAATGATTTACATGCTAACCATAATTCTTATGTTATTACATCTCTAACACTTAAACGTTAATTTTTACACTTAGTACACTTTACCTATGTATGAAACAGTGTATTAAGAAGGTAATAATAATGGTATTTTCAATGTGATATTAAATATTTGACTATTATAAATGTAAAAATTAAGTTTAGGTGTTAGAGATGGAAATATATAGGAAATTGTGTGGTATGCATGTAAATACCTTTTAATTAAATTGAATTGTTGGAGAGACTACATTAGCCTCTCTCATGATTCTCCAAATTGTAATTACTACAATTAATCATCCTCACTTAGCTATATGTTATATTTGGCTTTCCATTCTTCCCATAACTGACTTTTCGAACTATCTTGTACTTCAACTTTAGAAGCAATAACCCTTATCCCATATATGTCGTCCTCATTTGATAACTATCATTTTATCATTAACCCTTTTTAGTTTGCTAATTTTATCTTTTAACTCTACTATTTATCATATTGATTGTATTCCTATTGTTAACCTTCTCAACATACAAACATCCTTATAATGTTCCGAATTTCTTTAACTTTTTTTCTTACAAGTTCCTCAACTTAATACATGATTTTCATTCTTTTATAATTTCACCTTTCTAGTTTACTGAGTTTGAAACTCATGCTTGTTTGGAATCGCTTTCAATTTTTATTCTTTGTTGTATTATGTTTATTTTTTGATATGGAATAAAATATGTTTAATATCTTAAATATAGGTTATTTTTATTTTTCTTGAAGGTTAAATTAGTTGATTTATTTTGTGGTTTGGAAGATGGCTGTGTCATTGCGGCTTGAGGTGTCTGTGGACCAGGCAAAAAAATCTTGTCTTTAGAATGGGGCTGGCCTGTGGAAGGGTGGGGTTGGCAGATAGTGAGCATGGGACTAGCTGATGACTGTTGTAAATCTGGCTTGACACACAAGGTCGAGTGGCTGGGAGTTACAATTTTGAAAATAATGCAAGCATTTAAAAGTCAAGTATTAACTAAATATGTTTTTTCTAATTTTTTTCAAACAAAACAAAAGACATAATTAAAAATTGATGCAAAACAAAATCTTAATTAACATTGCTCACTTTATACCATACTTTGAGTTAGGGTATGTGCTTCGTTTATTTGATGCCATTGCCAACCTTTCTCTATGGATTTGTTTGTTTTATACCCTGTGTGCTATGGTGGAAGGCATCACGTGCAAGCCACTAATAGGCTACATGTGTTGCATGCAATTGTGTAAGGCATCATGTGTAGGTTAAATGCAAGCCAAATGATGATGGATGGGCGGGCTGCTAGCATTTTTGTCCACGTGCCCAACCACAAATCTTTAGGGCTAGAAAAGTAAGGGTGCTATAATGTGCTGCATGGAATCAAGGCCTAGAAACCAAATGTGCTACTGCATCTTGTGCTAGTAAGTTCCTTGAAACGTAGATGGTAAACAATATTATGCCACTTGTGGGAGCCGCAATGGCAAACTGTTACCCACTTATATCCTAACGACAAGTTGGTTGGGTTATGTGTTGCCACTTCTAGTGTGCATTAGAACTGAAAAGTATTGAATTATGACTAATTGCATGGAACATCAACTTTCAACCTTTCCTATTTCGGGATTTGCAACCTTATGGGATTAGCATTGCCTAAGCTAGATATAGCGGTGTGCTTTTTTTGGTCAAAACTGAAAATTGAATCAAACCAGGCTCATTTGGTTGATTCAGTTTGGTTTTAAATTATTTATTGAAGTTTATTTTAAAATTTTCATTATTTGGTTTTTAGTTTTCAGACCTGTTTTGATCATCAAACCAAATAAATTAAAAAATAAAATAATATTAGGATTAAGAAATTAAATTCACTTAGAAAGTATATTGAGTATATAAATAACTTATTTGGGTTAGTTTGAATCTTCTAATTTGAATAGTTGGGTGAGGAGATGAAATGAGATATGAAATTTCTAATTTTGAAATTGAACCGTAATTTTTATTAATTTTAAGCTCAATGCTAAATTTCAGTTTGTGGTTTGGATTTATTTTTGTAGAAGTTTAGTTGGTTCTGTTTTCTGAATTTTGGATTTCAGTTTCACTTTTTACTAATTTTTGAACTGATCCATCCAAATCGACCGATTACACCCCCCGGCTAGAAAAAATATGAACGGTCAAACAATGAGTAAGCGTACCTTGTGTATTTAATGGTACAGATGGTTATGTCTTTTTTGCTTTCTAGATGGTTATTCTTAATTTGGGTAATGAACTCTAATTCAGCACATTTGAGTTAGAGGAACTTTTGCAATTTTTTTCATGGCGTGTTCTATGTTCTTTGTTGCTTTTTCAAGTTTATCTGAGGGTTTGTGTTGTAGGAATTCAAACTAAATTAAAAACATTAAGCTTTGTCTAGCATATTGACATTTGTAACCTTATGAACATTTTGCAAGCCACCTTATTTCTGGCGTGCTTGTAACGTGTAACCACTAATCCAATATAAATTCATTGTGATCATGCTCATATTTTTAATGGGTGGTTTTAGGATTTTGGAATAACAAGTGGAGGGCATTGGATATCTTGNTCATATTTTTAATGGGTGGTTTTAGGATTTTGGAATAACAAGTGGAGGGCATTGGATATCTTGTTTTTTTTTTCTTTTTCTCCAAATCTCTCCATGAAATGGCCTACCTGAGTGATTCGGCTTTTTTAAGTTTTCCTGCCAAAAAAAAGTTCGGTTAGCTAGCATAGGCTAGCCAAACTAACTTTATGTAGAGTTAATACTTGCAAGCTCATGATTTGACCTTCTACATTGGCAACCTTATTCTATTTAGGACAACTCAATTATTTCTGTTATTTGGCGGATCAGTAGATTCATTTGATATATATATATATATACATCCTTTAAGCCACTAGAGCTTTATCTTTAGAGTTCATTATTAATGACTTAACTTTTTTTTTTTTTGCTTTTGCTTGTTTCTTCAGTGTCTGTAGTTTGTTGGTTATCTAAGAAATAAAAACATCTTGCATGATTGTTTGTGGGTCATTGACTCGAGCGAAGCTCACTGAGGCTGCCATGCTAATATTGGCNATTCGGCTTTTTTAAGTTTTCCTGCCAAAAAAAAGTTCGGTTAGCTAGCATAGGCTAGCCAAACTAACTTTAAGTAGAGTTAATACTTGCAAGCTCATGATTTGACATTCTACACTGGCAACCTTATTCTATTTAGGACAACTCAATTATTTCTGTTATTTGGCGGATCAGTAGATTCATTTGATATATATATATATATACATCCTTTAAGCCACTAGAGCTTTATCTTTAGAGTTCATTATTAATCACTTAACTTTTTTTTTTTTTTTTGCTTTTGCTTGTTTCTTCAGTGTCTGTAGTTTGTTGGTTATCTAAGAAATCAAAACATCTTGCATGATTGTTTGTGGGTCATTGACTCGAGCGAAGCTCACTGAGGCTGCCATACTAATATTGGTAGAATGGTACACTCTTTGAAATTATTTGAAACGCATTACCATGCTTCATTATTTTCTCTCTCGTGAGATGCTGGGTACTCATCTGAACATCAAAATTGACAGGCAGACACATAGTACTTGTCCTTGTTCTCCAGTTTGTGTGTTTTAACTTCTATTTCTGTACTTTTTCAATTACAAATCTGCCCTAGTAAATTGCTAGTATTCATACTGCTGCTTAAATCAGTGTTGGCCATTGAAACAACTGATATCAGCATTTCAATCTTCGAGCCGTCCTCTTGTCAAATTTATTTTTAGTCAATTATATTCAAGAAATTGTTTTTCATGTTTCGAGCATCGAGCATTATTATCAACCTAAACTATATGACAAAAGTTGGTTATAAAGATTTCTCTGCTAGGTTTATTGATTTGCAGCTCATTGAAGAAAAAAAAAATGCGATCCATAGGATTGGGACCAGTCACTTCCCAATCCTTATTTTGACTTCTATTCCAAATCCTTTTCTGGAAGACTTCATTCCAATTCGTTTAAGCGGACTCACATGTAGGGCTGTGAATTTAATTCGAAGATCATTAATTGCTCGAAAATTGAATTGAATTTTGGCTCGGATCAAAATAAAAGAGCCGAGATACCAGCCAAAATTTTGGGTCGAATTTTTTTTCAGGTTGATTTTGTTGGATTGTTAACAACTTTGCTCTCATGGTACTTAGTCTTGTTCAATTATATATTTTCTCGATGTTGTTGCTTATAGTTGTAGTTGGGTTTCATTTTAAAGCAGTGGAGATTTTATGGTTGTAGATCTATTTTTTATTGTATACAAAATACAAAATAGTCAAAATCTACGGTCCTGATTGGCATCACTTTTGTTTTATATTCTTGTTTTTTTACTTTGTGTTTCTAAAAATATGTTTTATTAGTATAATTTTTATTTGTTTTTATTTTAGTTTTTACTAACAAATCACCTTGTTTTTTAAAAATACTCAAAACCATCTAAAAGATGTTTTTAGTTTTTTTTTTAAAACTACTAGCACAACAAAATATATTTAATTCAAATCAAAATATAAACAAAATAAATAAAAATAAAAAATAGAAAAGAAAAAAACAGAAGTGACCCAAAATAGAGCTCAAGGGGTTGTGTGGGAGCACTTTTGATTTTTGTTTTTTTTTAATTTTGTTTTGTTTGTTTTTCTTTAAAACATAATATTTTTGGTAGGATATAACTTTTTTTAGTTGTTTTTACAAGCACCCAAAATAATTTTTAGATATTTTGAGTGTTTTTAAAAACAAACTAATTTATTTTTAAATAAAATAATAAAAACATACAAAAAATACATAAACAATTATGTTTTTAAAATAACAGCAAAAGCAAAAAAAAAAAAAAAAAAATGTAATCCCAAACAAGCCCCAAGGTTATTATGGCTAGAAGTGTGAATTGCATGCTCGAACTTGACTTTTTAATACAGTTTAAAATTAGGTTAACTTGTTTGCATGTGTTAATGCTTTGCATTTAATTTGGGTGGTAAATGCTCTTTGCATGTTACTTTCTTTTAATCAAAGCTGGCCTCACATAACTTCCTTCTTCTATAAATAGAAACATATGACTTAGTTAATTTTATACCTTGAAACTCTTAGGGGTAGGAAGACTTCACTTGCTTTATGTGTTTTAGAGTTTTTGATTTCTTCAAATAAGCCTTTAAGTATTTTTCTTTCTTATATTGTATATTTTTATTTTCTTTTTTAATTGTCTTTGCATTTATTCAAGTTTTAATCTAAGTTTCATTTATAACATTTTGTGTCCATTTTCTACTTATTGTATATTATATAAAGTCTTTTAAATCTGTCCCAAAATCTAACAACATTTCGGTAGCCTCTTGGCGTCATCCCCTGTGGGGGTTTGCTTCGAGAATCTATGCCTACCCACCATGCCATGAAAGACATCCATGATCCGTGTCATGAGACACTGCGATCGAAATATTTAAACCTAACACGCCAAGAAGGACGCGCATGAGATACAAATTTTCTCATTACGTCGTGAGAGTCACCTAAAAGTTTTCTTTGCCACACTAAGAAAAACATGCACGAGTTCCGCTTGTTGCACCAAACTCATCACCAAAGGATTGCGCTGCAAAAGGTGCATATGAATTTCCCTCGTCATGCTAAGAAAAACGCGCATGAGTTCAGTTCATTGCGCCATTCCAAAAGAGAATTGCATCACAAATGTCGCCTACAACTTTTCCTTAGCCACACTAAAAAAATGTGAGTTCTGCTTGTTGCATCAAATACACTGCGATTGGTTTTAGAAGTTGAAAAATACCATCTTTTTTACCTTTTTAGACCGATAATGGGAGGGAGATGAATTCATCTGAATTTCTCAATACAAATTGCACTCACTCCCCCACTTTTCAACCATTTACATACTTACTCATATACATGTTCTTAAACAAGATTTATATTACTTTTCTTACCAATTTTTTTTTGTTTAAAGCTATCCCATCCAACTTCATACTTAAATACATCATTCAAAAGTACAAAATGTAAATCATTCAAAAAACATAGATCTAACATATTCCTCGTTTTACCTCTGATTTCACATAAATGATTATTTGAACAACACATTTTGTGTAAATTTAATCGACCTGCCGAACAACAACAATAAACTTTATAGAACCTCAAATATAATTACCTCCCTGTTTTACCTTGGATGTCATGTTGGCGGGGCCATTGAGAGAGTTGAGGGAGGAAAGTTCAGCTNTTTTTGTTTAAAGCTATCCCATCCAACTTCATACTTAAATACATCATTCAAAAGTACAAAATGTAAATCATTAAAAAAACATAGATCTAACATATTCCTTGTTTAACCTCTGATTTCACATCAATGATTATTTGAACAACACATTTTGTGTAAAGTTAATCGACCTGCCGAACAACAACAATAAACTTTATAGAACCTCATATAATTACCTCCCTGTTTTACCTTGGATGTCATGTCGGTGGGGCCATTGAGAGAGTTGAGGGAGGAAAGTTCAGCCACTGGGAGGGTCGCCGCAGTTTGGACAAATTGAACAGAGATTGCTGTGGAGCAGGAAGTTGGGAGTTGGGAGCAAATTTTGTTGGGATCGGTGAGAGAAATGGAGGGTTTGCTGGGAGCTAAGGTCAAGTGGAGGGATTTTCTGCGTAGAGGGGATGAGAAGAAGAGAGGGCTTATTGTGAGTGGTTTCTCGTGGGACCAGGGAGAAAGGGGAAGAGTTGGATGTGTGAGAGAGCAGATTGTTAGCTTGTCATCAGTGTGAGAGAGGAGTGGAGTCCGAGATAGAGTGATGGGAGAAGATTTTTGGGTAGGTTGGCTTGAGGGAGCAGAAATGAAAAGAAAAATGGTAAGTTGGAGGGTTTTTGGGTAGGTTGGCGTTAGAAAGAAGAAAAGAGGAAAAGTGAGAGGGGAGTGGTAGTTTGGTGTGAGAACTGATAGAGAGAGGAGGTTAGATAGGATTTTTTTAAAAGTTATTATTATCCTTATGTGATGTTGTGTGCTTTTATTGATTGAAAAATGTGATACATGGGTATGAAGTGACTTAGGCGGTGTGCTTGCCATGGATAGAATGGGAAGGGTTTTGAAAATTTTTTTTATAAACTTTTTTTTAACATGCCTTGAGTTAGGTATTGTCAATTGTACCCAAAATATGACTCTATGGGTGTTCTTCCTTGGCAAAATCATTACTTTAGCATGCTCGCGTTGTCCATTTTATGATTAGGGGTCATTTGAGCGACTTTATTACCGATCGAGACAATTAGAGTTTAAATTACGAGCGTCACTTCGCCATTGGACATATGGATTCGTAGTTTCCTTAGTGAGGATAGCTTGGATCTTTAGATCGTGATGTTATACAATTTTTTTAGATTTAGTGCATCGTGATTAGAGGATCTGACAGAAGCAGTTCCAAAGCTCTTTATAGAAATTGAATATATGTCCCTGGTTATTTTTGACATGACCGAGGGTTTATTTTTGTACAATTTTTGGTCATACTATTATGCCTTTTTGTCATTCTTACCACCAATGGAGGCTCAATCAGATCTGGCATCTTAATAGTAAGTAGCTTGATTTATCAAGAAAACAAATTTATTTGACTCTTATAATTCTCGACGTGATATTCTGTGTTTTCAAAAACATTTCAAATTTATAATTTTTTAATGTTCAAGAAAATCTATCCTGACATTATATTTGCGCTTGCATTCACATTCATGTTTGTGGAGCATTTAGCTATCTGGAGTACCCTTTATTTTTCATGAAGAGAGAATAACTCATTGTTATGCAGCTCTCATGGGTGACATCCACTTTAGAGTGAAAAATGGTGCACATTTTCTTCTTTACTTATTAGTTGTTGATAGTTTCTATCTAGTATATCAGTCAGAAGTGAGTGATATTCCCAAACATTTGATCGAAGTCGATATAATTGATGGTGTTTACCATAGAGACATGTGTTTACTTCTTAGAGGGCAATCACTACGGGCTGCTGATTATTTTATCAGCAGGTGAATCGGTTGGTTGGTCCTTCATTCTGACCGATTTATAATTCTGGAGGTATATAACCCTAACAAGATTGTGAGAAAATTTAATTTTCTTAAACAATTATTTATGATAGATTGTTCATCATTCCTGATATTATTGATACTGATCATGTGAGGCCCGTTAGCTTGAAGGCAAGGATTTACGTTGCAGCTATGACGTTGGCACATCTTCTTCGACTTGACACTGGTTCAAAATTTTGCAAAGCTTCATCAGATGATCTTGCATAGGTTAGCTACAATAGGTTAACTTGGGTGAGGTTGTCTTTTACAACTCTTATGGAATAAGGGATCCGAAAGTATGAGCGTTAGTTACGGCTGCTGGGTCTTCCCTGATGACAGAGGCCTCGTCGTTGAGCTTCATAGATGGACAATAGTACCGATAAATTTTGTTCTTTGCTCCATCTTTTTTCTTTTTGAATATCCAAATCACACAAATTTGATAATTTTTATTCACTCTCTAATCACAAGTAGTTAAGGAAGATCAGAATCTAGTGGATGCGATCGTACTCTCCAATGGGACGCGGTCCAGAGATTCGTCTCAAATTCAAACAGAGGCACCGAGTCTGACTCTTGGGTGTAGACATACTCCTTTTGTAGAGATTCCTCAAGCTTAAAAAAATTGGCCGGAGAGCGTAGCTTCGCAGGAGTTTCATAGACCTGAAAAGGTACCATGTCAACCCAGATCGTTTGTTGGTGCTAAGCACACTATGTCAGAGAGCTTTTTGAGGAAGATGTTCATGGTATGATCGCTGTGTCAAAGGAAAATGAACTATCCACAGGGACAAAAAGGCCCTTATAATGTGCTGGTTACTCCACTCGAGCTATCCCCTTAGGCTCAAATCTAAATAAATCATCTATAGGGAATGACAAAACAATCTCAAAGTTCTTTGACATGGTGTGTTCGACACCAACAAATGATTCAGTTTCACATGATAACTTTTTAGGTGTATGAAACTCCTGTGAGTTGGGCTCACCGGTCAATTTGTTAAAGCTTGAGGAATCTCTACGGTAGTACAACTGTGTCTGCGAGTCGGACTCGGTGCCTATGTTTGAATTGTACACGGCTCCATGGGCCTCGCCCCATTGGTGGGGATGATCTCATTCACCAGGTTCCGATTCTCATTGACTCCTTGTGATCAGAAAGCAAACACAAATTATCAAATAGTGTGATTTAAGTATTCAAAAAGAAAATAAATTGAGCATAAAACAAAATTTACTGGCATTGCTATCTGTTTGTCAAGCCTTATGTTGGGGTATTTGCTTTTGAATACCTAGCAGCCGTACATGAAACTCATACTTTCGGGTGATACATCAAAATAATATACTATTTTATGTATACATTTTATGTCTATTTTGGTGATATTGTATTTTAAAATGGTATTTTCATATTTTTGTTGCATGAATATCAATTTTAGACATTTAGAGCAAAAAATATTAAAAAGAAGAAAATTTGGAGCCAAAATGAAGATTTTCATTATCCTGGCGTCAGATTGGTGTCTGAAGCACCATTTTACAGAAAGCTGGCGCCATTTTACAGTGAAGCGGCGCCAGAAGTGCCAAAATTCAGAGATCAGCGTAGACTTTATTAGGCTGGCGCTAGAGGCGCCAGAACTGACGCCATAAGCGACAGACGAATTACGATGGAGTAAGGCGGTTCGTGACTATTTTTGAGTGGTTTTTGATGGCTTCAAACAATTCAAACGTCTTATGGAGTGGTTTAATGTATTTAGCACTTTGGAAGGCTCTTTAATGAAGAGATATGTCTCTTGGATGAATTGACTTATCTGTTAGTGTTAAAAGATGTGACTTTAGGGAAAAATTTGGAGGAAATTTTGAATACCTTTTGAAAGAATGTTGGCCCTAATTAAAAAGGAGATGAGTCTAGAGAAGAAAGGGGGGCGTGAGATAGAGAGAGATATAGAGAGAGATTTTGGCGTGAGAGAGAAGTCTTTACCAGAGAGAATTTTCTTCTAGAGTTGTAAGAAGAAAAGGAATGTGAGAGATTTCTTCTTCACTACACTTCTAAGAGAGAATTGAGTGTAATTGTAAAGAGAGAAGTGCTTAAAAGGAACTTATAGGGATTTGCTTGGGAAGGAGTGTGAGATAAGTTGTGTTTTTTTTTCTTTCTTTGTTTTGTAAACTTGTTTTTATATATGAAATCTGTGTTTTTTCGTATCATTCTCATGAATTCTGAGTAGTTTTCTTTATCTTTCTTCCTACCTCTACAATGAGATATGGTTTTGTGAAAAATTAGTTTTGTTTTGTAAGGTTTTAAATGCCAATAAATTGTGATAATTCGAACTCCGATCTTAATTTGCTTTTTGAACTGACCGATTAAAATGTTAAAATTTGTTGAGAAACATACGATCTGAAACGACTATGCTTTTTACAACAAGGTAAGATTCACATTCAATTTTATGGGTGAGAATGTAATCTATGGAGTTGCGTGCAAATAAATAGAAAAATATATTTTGATGGGCGTAGAATTGGAGATTTTAAGATGACAGATTATAATCTCCAATTTTGTCCAGTTGCTTGGAATTTAAAGCGAGATTGTTAGCCCTCAGACAAGGGAGAAGTGAGAGCTTTGGAGTGACAGTCAGTATCCTCTCAACATAACAATGGATTAAGAGACCAAACTCTGGATTAGTCAATGTTCGTTATACAATCTTAGAAGGTAAAAAATATGATTGTTTCTATTTGACACAATATAATTATATATATATATTTTAAATAATTTTAATTTTTTCACATTCTATAAATTTATTGTATAGGGGAATGATGTTTTCTTAAATTTGAACTTTTCGTTTCAAAATTTTGTTTAGTTTTTATAAGTTTATTTTTGAAGTTTAGCAATTAGTTTAGTTAATTTAGTTCTTTTAATTGCACTTCATTTAGTGAAAATTAAATTTTCTTTAGATTTGTTTTGCTTAAGTTTTATAGTTTGAATATTGTGTTTGACGTTATAACCATAAGAATTTTCAACTCATTGTGGGATCGATACTCAAGACTCTATTAGAGCCATTTATTATCTGAGCAATGCGTGCACTTGAATTTGACAGCTTACAGATTTTAAAAGATAAAATTACTTATACTGAATTTATTTTTATTGGGATTGAACTACATATTTACTATTAGTCCTAACAGACCACGCATCAAGTTTTTTGTGCAGTTGTCGAGAAGTAACGTTAAATTATTTTATAATTAAGAACATTTTATTTGAACTGAAAAATTATTTGTAGTTTAATTAAATATTTTATATTTTAGTGTGTTTGCTTGTTTTTATATTGCTTATTGTGTTTATGTATGTGTTGTTTAAGATCGGTAGGTTTAATACCTTACGGTTTAGAGTTAGAAAGATAATTAGAAAAATTCGAAAATAACAAAAAAAGAGAGATAATTTGAACAAAATGACTTGCAACTTAAATAATTATGGAAATGAAAATGAACATCATCAGAGACCTTTAAGAGATTATGTTAATCCTACAACATATGAAATTCATTTGAGTATACAAAATTCTGTTGTAGCTGTCAATTCATTTGAGCTTAAATCTACTATTATCTAAATGATATAAAATAATCAGTTTAGGAGAACACTAACTGAAGATCATAATTCATATCTTGCTAGTTTTCTAGAATTGTGTGCTACATTTAAATATGATGAAGTGTCAAATGATGTCGTCAGACTTAGACTTTTTCATTTTTCATTAAGAGATAATGCTAAGTTGTGGTTAAACTCGTTAGCACCTGGATCTATCAGAACTTGGAGAGAATAATCACAAAAATTTTTATCTAAATATTTCCTACTATCGAAAACTGTTAAACTTAGAAATGATATTACATTTTTTTTGTCAGTTTGAAGGGGAATGAATTTATAAAACTTGAGAAAGATTTAAAGATCTCACTAGGAAGTTTCTGCACCATGCGTTGCCAGATTAGTTAATAATTCAAACTTTTTATAATATATTTGTTGGATCTCTTAGATCAATAATTGATGCCGTTATTAATGGATCATTAATGTTAAAACTATTTGATGAAGTTTATTCTTTAATTGAAGAGATAACTACTAATAATTTTTCAATGACCCTCTGAGAAAGTAAATCCAAAAAGAATAGTTAGTATTCATCATTCTGATGCAATATCTATGTTGGCTGCTCAAATTGCTGCAATATCAAAGAAGATAGATAAATATGGAATGAATTATTCTCAGACACCTCCTGTGCTTGAGGAAAATTCATTGGGATAAATAATAGAATCTCAATCTTCATACAAGACTTTAAATGCAATAAACAAATAATAAATCTCAATCTTCGTATGAGACTTTAAATGCAATAAACAACCAATCTAATAATCTTTATTCAAATTATTATAATCTTGGTTGAAAAAATCACCCGAATTTCAGTTTAAGTAACAATAACTTTAATGGTGTAAATTCGTAATGGGGGAACAATGCTACAATCCTACTGGGAAACTCTAACAATCAAGGGAATTCAAACTACAAAACCTATTACCCTCCAGGTTTTAATAGCAATTTGCAGAGTAAAGATAATAAATTGTCAATGGAAGAATTAATATTGCAAAAGAAAAGTCGATTACAAAGTCAAGGAGCTGCACTTAGAAACATGAAAAATCAATTTGAATGTATTGCTACTGCTCTTAGCAATAGACCTCCAAGAACATTGCCTAGTAATATTGAAGTTAATTCTAAAGATCAGAATAAAGAATAAATTAAGACTATTCAACTAAGAAGTGGAAAAGAATTCGAGACAAAAGTTCAAAAAGAAGTTGAAGTTGAAGTTGAAAAAGAAGGGGCGGAAAGTGAAAAATCAAATGAAGATTTTTATTTTGAGTCAGAATATTTTATCAAATCAATGAAAATTATTGCAAAAAGACCACCACATCCATTTTCTCAAAGATTGAAGTAGAAAATTTTTTTTTTTTAAAATATTAAGAAAATTGACAATAAACATTTCATTTGTTGAAGCCCTTGAACAAATGTCAAGCTATGTGAAGTTTATGAAGGATATACTTAATAAAAAATGAAAGTTTTTAGATAATGAGACTGTTGCACTTAGTGAGGAGTGTAGCGCTATAATTTAGAAAAAACTTCCTGAAAAACTTAAAGATTCTGGTAGTTTTACTATTCCTTGTGCTATTGCCGAAAGATTTTTTATAAAATTTTATATGATTTGGGAGCCAGTATTAATCTTATGCCTTTATCGATTTTTAGAATGTTGGGTTTAAGAGAAATTTCACCAACTACTGTAACTCTTTCGTTAGCTGATCGTTCGATTACCTATCCTAAAGGAGTTATAAATGATGTTTTGGTAAAAGTTGATAAATTTATTTTTCCTGTGGATTTTATTGTGTTAGATATGGAGGAAGATAAAGAAATTCTTATCATTTTAGAAAGATAATTTCTTGCCACTGGAAGAACTTTGATAGATGTGCAGAAAGAACAATTGAAGATGAGAGTTAGCGATCAAGAGGTCACATTTAATCTTGCAAAGTCAATGAGTTATCCATCAAAAGGAACAGAGGATGAATGCTTCATAATGAAAATTAACGATTATTTAAGCATTGATTATTTCACGTATGCATTTGAAAAGAAAACTGAAAAAGAATATTTGGAGTATGAGGATGAGGATATAATTCAAGATGAATCTATGGAAGTGAGTAATGAAGAATTAAATTATGTTCAGGAACAATTTGAATTGTTAGATCCTACGGATAATAACAAAAATTTGATTTCATCGATTGAGAAACCTCATGAACTGGAAGTGAAAATATTTCATACACATTTAAAATGTTTTTTTAGGAGATTTATCTACATTACCTGTTATTGTATCCTCATGATTAACTGAAGCACAAGAATAAAATTTGTTGGAAACTTTAAAAAGATATAAAAAAGCCTTTAGATGAACATTAGCTGATATTAAATGAATCTCAGCCATTTGATTTGTATGCACATAATTTTATTGGAAGAACTTCATGAACCAAAAGCTGATCCTCAAAGAAAATTAAACCTGATGATGAAAGAAGTTAAGAAAGAAATTTTAAAATGGTTAGATGCGAGAATAATATATCATATTTCAGACAGTGCTTGGGTGTGTCCAATTCACTGTGTTTCAAAGAAATGAGGTGCGACTGTAGTGAAAAATGAAAATAATGAATTATTACCAACAAAATAAGTCACTGAATGACATATATGCATAAATTAAAGAAAGTTAAATTCGGCCACCAAGAAAGATCACTTTTCTTTATCTTTTTTGGACCAAATGTTGGATAGACTAGCTGAATACAAATATTTTTATTTTTTAGATGGATATGTTGACTATCATCAAATACCAATTGCTTCAGAGGATCAAGATAATACAGTTTATTAGTCCTTATGATACTTTTGCTTTTCGACGAATGTCATTTGGTTTATGTAATGCGTCTGCATCATTTCAAAGATGTATGATATCGATTTTTAGTGATTTCATTGAAAAAAAGATATAAGTCTTTATGAATGATTTTTCTGTGTTTAAAACTTCATTTGAAATGTTTCATTTAGAGAAAGTTCTAGAACGATGTCAAAAGACGAATATAGTATTAAACTGAAAAAATGTCAATTTATGGTTGCAGGAGAAATTGTGTTTGGACATAAAATTTCAGAAAATAACATGAAAATAAATCCGACAAAAATTCATGTAATATCTAACCTACCTCCATCTACTGCTGTGAAAGGAGTTTGGAGCTTTTTAGGACATGCTGATTTTTACAGGCGATATATTAAAGATTTTTAAAAAAATGCAAAGCTTTTATGCCAGTTTTTAGAAAAAGATAAAAAATTTAATTTTAATCAAGAATGTCTTAATGCCTTTGAAACATTGAAGGAAAAATTGATCATTGCTTCTATAATTGTTTCACCTGATTGAGAAAAATCATTCGAATTAATGCGTAATACTGGTGATTATGCAATAAAAGTTGTTTTAGGACAGATATATGAAAATTTATTTAAAGTTATATAATATGCTAGTAAAATTCTTAATTATGCTCAAATTAATTATATCACTACTGAAAGATAGTTATTAATCATTGTTTATGTTTTTGATAAGTTTAGGTCATATCTAATTGGAGCTAAATATGTTGTGCATACAAACCACTCAGCTATAAAATATTTGATGCAAAAGAAGGATGCAAAACCAAGATTAATTAGATGGGTACTTCTGATACAAGAATTTGATTTTGTGGTAGTCGATAAGAAATAATCTGATAATCAAATTGCTGATCATTTATCTAGACTAGAACAGGAAGAAACATTTGATCTTGAAAAAGAAATTAATGAAACTTTTCCTGATAAACAACTTTATGTTGTTGAAGGATTAGAAATACTGTGGTATGCTGACATTGTAAACTACATTATTAGTGGTATTTTACCATATAGATTAACAAAACAACAAAAGAAGAAGTTTATTCACAATGCAAAATTTTACTTTTGGGATAACCCATATTTGCATAAACAATACAAAGATTTAGTTATGTGAGATGTGTGTCTTATGAAGAAATTGAAGAAATTATCCAAAAATGTCATGATTCTAAATTTAGAGGTCATTTTGGGATTGATATAACTTCTTACAAAATTTTATAATCTAGATTTTATTGGTCTATTTTATTCAGAGATGTTAATATATATATTAAAATATGTGATCGGTGTCAGCGAGTAGACAATATTTTAAAAATAAATGAAATGCCTCTAAATATTTGATGTTTGGGGATTATATTTTATGGGACTATTTGTACTTTCATTTGAATATATATATATATATATATATATAT
>JXCR01112022.1:65155-84476 GCA_002079205.1 Phalaenopsis hybrid cultivar | reverse complement strand
ACTATGTATCAAAGTTGATTGAAGCAATCGCTTTACCTCGATATGATGCTCGGAGTGTTTCAAAATTTTTAATAAAAAATAATTTTACAATATATAAAATGCCGAGCATAATCATTATTGATGGAAGATCTCACTTTCTGAAGAAACAAAATAAAAAATTGGGGAAAAAATATAATATTATACATTGGATTGCAATTGTTTATTATCCTCAGACTAGTGGTCTAGAAGAAGTTTCTAATCGTTAAATTCTAATCGTTAAATTAAGATAATTTTGAAAAAAAATGTAAATCTTAATAAAATGTATGTCTGCTAGATTATATGCTGCATTATAGGCTTTATAGGACAGCTTATAAGACTCCTTTCAAAATGATTTTATTAGGACAGCTTATAAAATCTATCAAAATCTATCAAAATGCAGCTTATAAAATTTTATTATAGATTTTATAGGACAGCTTATAAAATCTATCAAAATGTCTCCATATAGATTAATTTTTGGAAAAGACTTGTCACTTACCAATAGAATTAGAACATAAAGTTTATTTGGCGATGAATGAGTTTAATTTTAATTTAAAAGATGCTGGTGAGAAAAGATTATTGCAACTAAATGAGCTTGAGTGAAATAAATTTTATGATAATGCTATGATATATAAGGAGAGAATGAAAGAATGACATGATCAGAAGATAATAAAAAAATGAATTTGAGCATGAACTGGAAGTTTTATTATAAAATACAAGATTGAAATTATTTTCTGGAAAATTGAAGTCTGGATGAACAGGGACATTCATAATTGTAGAAGTCTATCCCTATGGAGTTGTTAATATTGAAGATCCAAAGACTGGAAAAATATTTAAAGTGAATGGGCACAGACTGAAACTATATTTTAATGGTCAAATGTCAGTTTTTAAAGAGATTGTAATGTTGGGTTAGTGTAAAGACAGAGAATGTTGTGCTGACGACATTAAACCAAGCGTTTTGTAAGAGACAACCTATAATTATATTTATTTCTGTTGTTTATTTGTTTTTATAAGTAGTTATATATATATATATATATATATATATATATGCTTTCTTTATGAATTTCGTGTTTTTGAGAGACTTACATATTAGAAAAAGACATTAAAACATCTTTATTTACTGAATAATATGAAAAATTTGAAAGTCGTTTGGATTTAAAACGAAACGGTGCAAAAATCTGAACTGGCGCCAAAGGCGCCAGATTGGAGCCTGAGGCACAATTTTCCAGAGAGCTGGTGTCAGAAGCGCCACGGTGATGGAAATGATTTTGGATGATTCAAAAGGCGGTTTTAGACGGTTTTTTGACGGGATTTCTTCCTAGTAACCCAAAAACTAATTCCTAAAGATATTTAAGAGTGGAAAACAAAGGGAAAGCCATTATTTTTCAAATCCTATAGCTTCCTACTCTAAAGAAATCGCTAGATATAAAATTTTCAACAAGAGGAAGTTCGTCAGTTTCGATGCGCAAAAGTTATACGATCGAGTTCTTGTGAAGAAGAGACTAATCAAGGAACAGGAGTTTGTGAATCGAGTAATCAACACACCGAATACTCGAGTGGAAGAGATTATTACACAGAGGAGTTGTGAAGTACTTTGTTATACCACTGTCGTTGTATTAGTTCATGTGGTGAAAGAGTTTTACGCTAATCTTCATGGAATTAAACAAGGAGTTGCCTATTTTCGAGGTAGGTGAGTACAATTCTTTTCTTCGAGAATAAACATGTTTATGATTGAAAGCGTTCATATTTGTCACTATGTGAATTGTCCCTACGAGAGACAACATTGATGAACTTTATCGATACCTTGCGGATGAAGATTCAAATTGGGAGGCCAAAGACAACAGACATATAAGTTTTTCTTCATTATTATTGAATTCTGCATCGAAGGCGTGACGTTTCTTTATTGCATCAAAACTACTTTATACTGTGAAATTAGTAAACTGACAAAGGAAAGTGCGATTTAAAACTATTGTATTCAATCCAGAAGACCTATTGATGTTGGTGTTTTAATAGTAAAGTCTATTTTGGGTTTAATCATCAACGGATCAACCTCTGGTGTTTTAATAGTAAAGTCTATTTTGGGTTTAACATCAACGGATCAACTTCTGGACTGGGACATCCATCTACTTTATTCTTGTTGTGTAGCCAGTTGCAAGTGCCTTATGAATGCTGGGAAAAGTGTTTCTCCATTGGAAGCCTATGGACCCAGAAATTTATTGCAACTGCACAGAAATTGGAGAGGAGAACGATATGAATATATTGATAGGTAAATCATCTCAAAATTCATCGCCTATTCAACTTTACTTTAGTTCAAATGCACGGATTAAGATGTTGGAAAAAGAGGGCAAGTAATGTTAAGCATGTGATTTTAACGATACATACCACTATAAATTCTGCATTAATTCAAATTTAGATTTTGGAATTATTTGAGGGCAAGTAATGCTAAGTTTGTGAGATTTTTATGTGTATAGGAGTGTTAATTAATGTTCTATTTCAATATGTTTTTAAGTTATTTTTTCACTTTAAAAGTTTTTTGTGTTGCGTTTTATAGGATTTAGGACAAGGGGAGTCATCCGAGTTGTGGAAAATCTAGAAAAATGCTAAGTGAGGGAGTAGAGCCTAGGCACCGATCCTGAGCGTCTAGGAGCTCAAGGGAGATCCACTTTTCTTCCACAGAGGTGGAAAGTAGGCATTGCAGCCTTAACGCATAGGCACTGCAATCCTAGCCTCTAAGCGCTGCACTCGAGCGCCTTGGCGTTCGAGGAGGATTCTAAGTTGGTGATTTCGTTCAAATGTCAGAGGAGGCAGAAAGTAGGTGTCGCGACAGTAGAAATTAGGCATCAATGACCAGTGCCTAGGCGCCCAAAAGAACTCAGACTTTGTTCAAATGACAAAGAAGACAAAAAGTAGGCGTTGCAGCCTTGGCTCCTAGGCGCTACATACGGGTGCCTAGGCGCCCAATGCCCTAGACCCCATTTTCGTGCCTAGCACCTAGGCACCACAGACCAGCGCTTAGGCACTAGTTCACGATTTTGGTGTTTTGGATGTTAAGATGAGACTTTTCACCAGGAAAACTTTAAATAAGGTTTGATTAAAGGAAGAGGAGCTTTTTGCCTGTTCTTTCCATGCATTTCAAAGGGATATACAGCCTTTGGAGAAGAATTTTAGTGAAGAGAACTTAAAGAAGGATCTAAGTGCAAGTGAGTGAGTGTGGAGATAGTGAGTGTGTTTAGAAATGTGGAAGGTTGTTTAAGTTCAACTCTTTCAAAAGGAGATAAGTTGTATTGGATTTATGTAATTTCCTTGAGTTTTACCCCCAAACTTTTTGTTTATGTTACTTCTTATTTATAAGATCATCATGTTTGTGTTTTCCGGTATGATTTATGAGTAATTTTTTCATTTCTACTTTGGATTGGTGTTGTGGGAAAGATATGATTAAGTTACTTTGTGTGATTTGTATCGGAATTCATATATGATGTTTTAACCTTTAGAACATAATTTTCTTTTGACATGACCTGTTAAAATATTAAAACTTGTCGTGAACTTTGAGATTCATGAGAATTCTTAGTGAAAAGACTGTTAACACAATAATATAGGGAAATAGGAATATTACCTTTAGATAAGTGCAATCTTGAGGGGTAGTTGGTTTCTTGAGCTAATCACTTGATTTAAGGGACTAAACTTGTATGATTGCCAAACTTTCTTAGATGCCCGGGAGGGGATAAGGAAGAACGTTGCTCCCGATTGTCTACCAGTTGAATCACCAGTTACTAACATTTTTATGGAACCAATTCAGGAGAGGAATTTTTGTACAATTGATAACTCTTAAACTCTCTGATCTTGTTAGCCTAGGATCGTTGAATTTCAAAAATTAGGATTAGTCGATTTAACAAAATACAAAAAATTCTTACATTCAAGCTAAGTTCAAAAATAGTAAGCTAGACCTTTTTTACATTTGTTTTTTAGCTCATTCCCTGTGGGACTCAAGCACGATCTCTGTTCCATGTACTACTTGTAGGATACGTATACCTGTGTGTTTCGTTAGCGCTTTGCAACATTTGAACCGTATCAATAAATTGACTTACAGTTCTAGCAGTGCTTTTTTATATTTAGTTTATGTATTGTGGATCTTGGGATGAATATCTTGTTAAGTTCAAGCAAAATTAGGTATGTCTTGAACTCAAAATATTCAAAGTTAGTTTGTTTTGAACTCCGCTCAAAATCAAATTACTCCTACTTGACTCGGAAGTGAATCAATTTATTGCAAGCTCAAAATAGTTAGCTCGAAATCATTAAATTTCTACTGAGCTCATTTTCAAGCCATTTCAAAGTAACTCGAAACAACTTAGTTATCCAATCTATAGCAAAGACAATTATATTTGATTTTTCATATAGTATGTTCAATTAAATTATGAAATAATAGAATATATAAGTATAAATAATTTTCAAACAATAGAAAGTTGATTATTGTGGAGAATAATGAATTAAATAGTATGTGTATGGCACAAATTAATTTGAATCAAACTCAAATGACAAACTTGAAACAATGCAAGAGTAGCATAATTTGATAATTTTTTTGAATAAAAATAACATTAACTTTTAAGTTGAGAATCAAGCTCAAGGTTAATCGAGGAACGGCTATAATTGATGCCAAATTGATTTAAAATTGTGGGCGTTTTGATCAAATTTCAAAGTTTGATTAATGTTATCTTCCCTTCAGGTCCATTATATGAAAGGTAGGGATATTGTTGAGGATGTGCCTTTCAGACTTGAGATCAATGGTTTTTTTCAAAATTGAGAAGTGTTCAGTAGTCTATTTGATAAAGAAATATTATCGTGTCATAATGGTAAATTATAAAGGAAAAATTACATACATACCATTCAAGTCCTATGTATTTGCATATCTAATGCTTAAACTTCAATTTTTACATACATACACTTTTGCAAGAAAAGGTGCGTTTTCACTTAAAAGTTAAAGTGGTATTTTTGCTGTGATATAAAATATTTGGGTGGTATAAATGTAAAAAGCAAAATTANTGGAGAATAATGAATTAAATAGTATGTGTATGGCACAAATTAATTTGAATCAAACTCAAATGACAAACTTGATACAATGCAAGAGTAACATAATTTGACAATTTTTTTGAATAAAAATAACATTAACTTGTACGTTGAGAATCAAGCTCAAGATTAATCCAGGAACGGCTATAATTGATGCCACATTGATTTAAAATTGTGGGCGTTTTGATCAAATTTCAAAGTTTGATTAATGTTATCTTCCCTTCAGGTCCATTGTATGAAAGGTAGGGATATTGTTGAGGATGTGGCTTTCAGACTTGAGATCAATGGTTTTTTCAAAATTGAGATGTGTTCAGTAGTCTATTTGATAAAGAAATATTATCGTGTCATAATGGTAAATTATAAAAGAAAATTTACATACATACCATTCAAATCCTATGTATTTGCATATCTAATGCTTAAACTTCAATTTTTACATACATACACTTTTGCAAGAAAAGATATATAGAAAGTGGTATTTTTGCTGTGATATAAAATATTTGGGTGGTATAATTGTAAAAAGCAAAATTTATGTGTTAGATATATAAATACATAGAAATTGGATGGGACCTAATTATAAATTCCAATTTCTACTGTCCTACCCAGCATGGTTTGAGTGGAATGGAAACACATTGATCTTAATGTTCTATTCTAATATTTTTGTGCGGGCATTCAATCTTTCACATTCAGGATCTGGTAATTTTTTCATTAGCTTAACTTATTATGATGGTTAAACTTAATGGCAACTCGGCTTCAATAGTGACCAATGATCTTTAGCTAATGATAGTTGCTTGGAAAGGATGCCAATACCAAATTAGATCATGTGATAGAAAAAGTGTTCAGCAGTGTATGACTTTTAAGTGTTCATCACTGATCGCCATTTAAAAGATATGACCGTTAAAGATATCTTGGGTCTATTGTTCAAAGTGATGGTGATATAGATGGGGATGTTATTATTAGAATTCAAATTGGTTGGTTGAAATGCATCAGGCATATCGTGTGATCGAAAATTATTGCTTAGAATTGAAGGAAAATTTTATATGATAATGATTAGGCTTGCAATGTNGCCGAACTTTCTTTGATGCCTGGGAGGGGATAAGGAAGAGCGTTGCTCCCGATTGTCTACCAGTTGAATCACTAGTTACTAACATTTTTATGGAACCAATTCAGGAGAGGAATTTTTGTACAATTGATAACTTTTCTCTGATCTTGTTAGCCTAGGATCGTTGAATTTCAAAAATTAGGATTAGTCAATTTAACAAAATACAAAAAATTCTTACATTCAAGCTAAGTTCAAAAATAGTAAGCTAGGCCTTTTTTACATTTGTTTTTTAGCTCATTCCCTGTGGGACTCAAGCACAATCTCTGTTCCATGTACCACTTGTAGGATACGTATGCCTGTGTGTTTCGTCAGCGCTTTGCAGCATTTGAACCGTATCAATAAATTGACTTAAAGTTCTAGCGGTGCTTTTTTATATTTAGTTTATGTATCGTGGATCCTGGGATGAATATCTTGTTAAGTTCAAGCAAAATTAGGTATGTCTTGAACTCAAAATATTCAAATTTAGTTTGTTTTGAACTCTGGTCAAAATCAAATTACTCCTACTTGACTTGGAAGTGAATCAATTTATTGCAAGCTCAAAATAGTNCAAATGCACAAATTAAGATGTTGGAAAAAGAGGGCAAGTAATGTTAAGCATGTGATTTTTAACGATACATACCACTATAAATTTTGCATTAATTCAAATTTAGATTTTGGAATTATTTGAGGGCAAGTAATGTTAAGTTTGTGAAATTTTGATGTGTATAGGAGTGTTAATTAATGTTCTATTTCAATATGTTTTTAAGTTATTTTTTTCACTTTAAAAGTTATTTGTGTTGTGTTTTATAGGATTTAGGATNTTAATTCAAATTTAGATTTTGGAATTATTTGAGGGCAAGTAATGTTAAGTTTGTGAAATTTTGATGTGTATACGAGTGTTAATTAATGTTCTATTTCAATATATTTTTAAGTTATTTTTTTCACTTTAAAAGTTATTTGTGTTGTGTTTTATAGGATTTAGGACAAGGGGAGTCGTCCGAGTTGTGGAAAATCTAGAAAAATGCTAAGTGAGGGAGTAGAGCCTAGGCACCGATCTTGAGCATCTAGGAGCTCAAGGGGGATCCACTTTTCTTTCACAGAGGTAGAAAGTAGGCATTGCAGCCTTAACGCATAGGCACTGCAATCCTAGCCCCTAAGCGCTGCACTCGGGTGCCTTGGCGTTCGAGGAGGATTCTAAGTTGGTGATTTCGTTCAAATGTCAGAGGAGGCATAAAGTAGGTGTCGCGACAGTAGAAATTAGGCATCAATGACCAGTGCCTAGGCGCCCAAAAGAACTCAGACTTTGTTCAAATGACAAAGAAGACAAAAAGTAGGCGTTGCAGCCTTGGCTCCTAGGCGCTACATACGGGTGCCTAGGCGCCCAATGCCCTAGACCCCATTTTCGTGCCTAGCGCCTAGGCACCACAGACCAGCGCTTAGGCACTAGTTCACGATTTTGGTANTGATCCCAATTAAGCAGAGATAAGAAGAAATGATGATGATGATGATGAACTTGAAACGATCAAAACTCTCTCCTTGGTGATGAAATTTAACACATCTTTTAAGTTTATGGTGGAAGATGCGACAAAATCGATGCACATCTATAGATTAATGGTGATTATTTGGGTTAAGCTTGCATCAAACATCTTTATTATAGATATTTGCTTACAATTTTAACGATATGTGTGTATGATTACTTGCATATCATTGTTTGTCTGCAATAATATACAAACATTTTCAACTATGTATTTAGTATATCTTTATATCTGGAGATGTAAAGGCTTGCATATGTGCATATATGATTAGGGAACAACAATGTACTTCTTATTATCTCAATAATAATTTAAATCCTTTTTGGGATCACTTTTTGTTTTCTATTTTTTATTTTTGAAAATAAAAAAAAAGAAAACAAACTCAAAAACATTGTTTGTTTATTCGTATTTTATTTTATTTTATTTTATTTTTTTTAAAACATATAAAACTTGTTTTCAAAACATCAAAAATATATAAATTGTCTTTTTATTGTTTTAAAAACATGTTTTTCGGAACATTACCCGTGCGAGTATTCTCCATCCACTACCCGTCAACTGCTGGTCGTCGTCCACCCCTGTCCACCTCCGCCTGTTGCCGCCCCCGTTGGTCGCCGCCCCTACCCTCCGCCCGGCACTGCCCACGCAGGTAATGCTTCGTGTTGGGTGGAGCAAGGAAGACGTCGTATACGCAATGGGCGGCGAAGCTTAATACTGGAGTGTCGAGTAGACCCTAACTGATTAATAAAAAGTATAATTTTTTTCCTTAAAAGAAAATATCCAACCAAACATGTTTTATATTTTTTATTTTTAAAATTATCTTAATCATAACAGTGTCAACCACATTTTCTAAAGTAAAAAAAATAGAAAACAAAACGAAAACAAAGTAGGCTAAAAACAAAAACAAAAATAGAAAATAGAAAGTGATTCCAAATAGACTCCTAACTTTTTTGTCCCCGAGAATAAGTATGTGAACAAGTTTGGGGGAAAAGGATAGGTTGCAAGGAAGCTCCAAAAAATAGGGCACAAAAGAGTTTTCATGCTTTTGCAAGTTCCACTAATATCTATGACCGCCTAGAGAGATATATCTTTCAGTCCAAAAAATGAGTTACTTGAAATAATATTTACAAACCTCAAATATTTTCACTAAATCTTTCTAGCTTTTCTTTTCTCTTACTCTCTCTTTTTTTATTTCTTCTTTCTATAACTATTGATTCCATAGCAAACTCTAACTAAGCCCAAATTAACAGTTTCTTCATATATATATAAATATGAATATGATGCAAAACCAACATATGTCTAAGATTAAAGCCTAGGGCATTATATCAAGATCATCATTTTTCTTAGTTTTGAAAATAGCATGATCAAACATCGGTTGACCACTTGGATTATTTTTAAGATGTGCTATAAATTAAAACCACTTCAACTTTGAAAAGAGCTTGGCGAAGCGAAATGTGATGAAATTCAAAACAATTTTCTCTTGACGATTCATGGTTAGCCCCTATAAGAAGTTTCATGAAAATTGCTACCGTTCATTTTATTTTTATTTTTTTGGTTTATATATGGACTACGTACAAGTACAGTCTTTTGAAGACATATTGAATGACTTACAGTTTGTTTGCTTGTGTGCAAATTATGGTGATGGGAATCCAAGTGAAACTTTGGTGAGTTCATTGGTTTTGTTTTTGCTTTGTTTCCCTTTCTCTTTACCTTTAAGTCTACCCTTAAATCCTATGCCCAGCCATCTTATTCTCTCCCTCTAAAACCCTAAAGCAACCTCAAAATGCCTCCACAGTAGTCGCTTTCCTACTACATATCAAAAACCCTTAGAAGAGTAGCCCTCAGATTCTTCCCTTTTTCATGATGAACCTTAATCCACTCCACTCCACGAGACTCTGTATTTCTCTCACATAACTTTTAAGTCATCTTAACCCCNGCTTGCATATGTGCATATATGATTAGGGAACAACAATGTACTTCTTATTATCTCAATAATAATTTAAATCCTCTTTGGGATCACTTTTTGTTTTGGCAATTTTCCAAACAGCTATACCTGAGCATGGCCTCCCTTCATAACTAAAACAAAATAATTCACTTAAGTTTTATAGCTCTTGGCAGCCCCATCCAGTCATAGACCACCCAACTTCCGCAATTCTTCCATGCGCAGCTCTTCAGCCTTCCTCTCTCTTGTTTTTAAAGCCCTTCAATCATGGACCAAAGTTGCTAATCATCTACAACTATCGATTCTTGAAACCACCGATGACCTTGTTAGCCTTCAAATCTCTTCAAATGTCAACTCGTCTTGCAGCTAGTCATTAACTTGCATCCATCGGAGAGTAACAACCATCATTTGCAGATCTCTTCTTCTTCTGCTTGCCAAAGAATTCACCATGGTTATTGGACACCTCTAGCCACAAACCCATAAGCTTCTGCAACTGGCTTCCACCATGCAGAACTTTTGAGTCGCGCTTCTCATGCCAATAGCCATCTGCTGCTTACCACTACATTGGCCAGTCACCAGGGAGTGAATCCTTATTCACCCAATCCTCTGTAAGTCCTAGGTTGTTCTTTTTGCTTGCATGCTTCTCTTTTAAGAATCAGAGGCACTGAAGTTGGATAGTATTAGGAAACAAATATGCTGATATAAATACAATCATATTATGGTTGTCACAAATAAAAGCTCGAGTTGGTAGAGAACAATAATTCTGATATTTGGAGAGAACATTGATTAGAGAAAACTTAACTCCAAATGAATTTACCGGACCAAATTTATATGTCTAGTCCCTGCTTAATCTAAATTTTGTGCAACCACTTAGATTTATTTGCTCACTGTTTAATATATAGCATTTTAGTTTCTTGTATTGCTTGCTGCTTTTGCCGAAGGAATTTTCTTTTCATATTTAAAGATATTAGAATATTATAATAATTACATGTTCTTTCATGCATATGGTTTTTGCAATATAAAAATGCATATCTTTGATGCGCGGTACTTATTATCTTTTATTTGTATTGTGCTCAACTTCGTGCTAATATTTTTCTGGTTTATGTCAATCAAAATATTTTTTCTCTGATTATTTTCAGAGGTAATTTGAAACGAAACAAAAATGGGTGAAGTGATTGATTTAACTGGTGATGGAGGTGTTCTCAAAACCATTATTCAGAGAGCCACGCCAAATGCTACAGGACCAACAGAAAGTCTTCCTGTTGTTGATGGTAATTTTTCCATTTTTCATCATTAAAGCCATAGAGTTATTATTTTGTGAGTTTTAGGACAGTAGCTTATGAAATTCTGCATACTTTTTAAGACGTAAGGGATCTACTGTGTACAATCAATAAGTTTTTTTCTCTCATATTTTCAGAAAAATTGAACACTCATTTTTGTTTTGTGATCGGAATGTACCTACAGTTGCCTCTTACTCTAGAGCAAGGCATTTTGGTTTTCAAGCAAGCTTGGCCTTATTTACTTTATTTAGCTTGATTGCTGAATGGCGTTCTATATAATTGTCTGTCTTTTTAGCCAACTTACACTATTATCAATAAAATCTTTCGATAGTTCGCTATGAAGGAGTTCTTGCTGAGACTGGAGAGGTTTTTGATACCACTCGCGAAGACAACTCAATTTTTACATTTGAGCTTGGAGCTGGCACTGTTATCAAGTCTTGGGACATAGCTTTGAGAACCATGAAGGTATGATTGTAAATTGTCATTCAATGAGCTTTTGATTTCACCACTACCTCTGCTGCTGATATTAAAGATGGTCAATTACAAACATGGCACTCAAAACTATGCTGTTTCCAAAACTAGCACTCTCTTTCATCTATTTTTCAAATTCTCTCGCAAATATCACAGTTCACAATAAAATCTCAACCCATATTTATCATTTTTATCAAATTCTCAATTGTTTTATTGCAGCACACATAAATGCACCGGTTTGATAGTTCAAAATAATTACAATGGCGCTAGTTTTGTAAATAGCAAAGTTTCAGGTACTGTGCATGTAAATATCCTTATCAAATATGGTTTTAAATATTGGATCTTTCATTCTTTGAAGATTGGGGAGATTGCGAAAATTACTTGCAAGCCAGAATATGCTTATGGAAGTGCAGGTTCTCCTCCTGATATACCTCCAGGGTGAGGCACATAAGATGCTGGGTTTGTCATTGTTATATACTGAAATTGCTTCCCATAAATGTTTTATTGAGGGGGAGATTAATTTTTTGGATCAGTTGAACTTACTATAGCTGCTTCTTGTGAGTGCAGTGCGACACTTATCTTTGAGGTAGAGCTTGTTGCGTGCAGGCCGATAAAAGGTGCAAGTATTGGTGGTGTTTCTGATGAAATGGCAAGGCTTGAGTAAGTAGAATCTCTCCCTGCAGTTCCCCTTTATAGCACGCTTGCACAACCATGTTCTAACAAGAGAATGCGAATATCCGAGGGTCTGTTTGGGGGCAGCTTTTTCATAAATTTTCAAAATACTTTTTTATCAAAATAAACCTTTTGAATCAAGTTCTAGAAGAGCATACTGCTACAGCCTTGAGCCGGAGCTTTGAGTCTATGATACATTACATGAGTCGAGCTTGAGTTTAGTGCGTATCAAGCTCGAGTTGCTTCGTTTACACATCGAATTGCTACACATTCATTTGACTACTAATTTCATAATATTTTCATAAATTTTTGTGATAGGAAATTGGCTTTTAAGAATGAGATCTGCTGAAGTGGAGTAACCATAAAAAATGGATTTATGATTTTTTTTTTCAAGCTAAGAAAATATTTATGATGCTCACATGAACTTTTCAAAAGCTTTGATTTCATGAAGAAGCTTTACAACCACGTTTATAAAAAACCTGCTCTAAATGCAGCCTAAATTTAAATTTTAGCTGCATTGTCATGTCACAACCTCATTCTATAAGGGCTACACTTCTTCTTTGAAAAGATCCATGGTATATTAATTTAGTCATTTTTTAAGGTGGAAAATATTTAGCTAGAAATTGTTGGAATAAGTCACTTCATGTCCTATTTGATCGAAGTGCTAACGAGTTTAACCACATATTGGCTTTATCTCTCAAGGAGAAAGGGAAAAGCCTTGGCCTAAAAACATCATTGGAAACACCGTTATAGCAAAATGTGGCACAGAGTTCTAAGAAACTCGCTAAGTGAAGATTTTGATCTTCAGATGAGGTTTCTTGAAACTGGTTGTTCTGCACTATTTGGATGATAGCAGGCTTTAGTTTGAATGCGTTAGCTTATAGTATATTTTTTATATTAGTTATTGTAGTAATTTTTGGTATTCTTATGAAACTGCATCATAAAGGTGTATGTTGTTGCATTGACATATATTTTAACATTGCAGAGAAGTGAAGAGGCAGAGGGAGATCGCTGCAGGGTTAAAGGAAGAAGAGAAGAAAAAGAGAGAAGAAGCAAAAGCTGCTGCTGTCGCTCGAGTTCAAGCCAAGTTGGATGCTAAGAAAAGCCATGGGAAAGGCAAGGGGAAGGGCAAGTCTGTATAATGCTCTTTACCTACAGGATTTACTTTTTAAACAATAATAGGCAGTAAATATTGTTGGCCATTTGCACAAAAATGGAGGGACACATTTTGGCAATCTTATATTTATTTTTTGAAAAATGGAATAAATCTTCTTGTCACTTTTGGCACCTTTAAATTTAATATATATAGAGTAAGCTCTTCTGATGAATTTGATAGCATTTCAATGTGGTGAAATGGTTATTTTTTGTTTCAGTGATTGGATATTTGTGGCTTTTTAAATATGATGATAGGTTATATTTTTTATATAATGAATTGCTTTTTAAGATAACTAGTATGGAGCTCTGAAGAAACAAAGGCGAAAATGTGGGGATTGATTGCATATTGCACCATTTTGTATATTTATATATCTAACATGTTACTTTAATATTCATAAAGCATTCAAAATTTTTAAATGACATACATATCATTAAAGTATACTTCTTTCATGCATATATTTTAATTTAATTTGATTGAATTATTAAAGTGTTATCTAAGTTAATATTTATATTAGATATGTAAATATAAAGAAATTGTGGTATCTATGCAACAACAACAAGAACAACGAGCCTTTATCCCACTAAGTGAAGTTGGTTATATGACTTTTTTTCTCCATATTATCTTATCGAGTGTTGTAAATCTCCTATCTTGGTATTAATGTAAATATTAATAAAAATCTAAAAATGATTGAATAAAGAAAGATTCAAAATCAATTTGAGGTGATTGTATTTTTTTTTTATTTTTTTTTATTTATTTTTTGCAATGGTGATTGTGAAGTTAGCTTTGAGAAAATAATTTTTTTATAAAATTGCAATCATATGTTTTTCAAGACATAGTTCACAGTTCTTGCACTCATATTTTAACAAATTTAGTTTCTAAAAGTAGTTATTTATCACATAATTCTCCAAATAGAATGGTGGTGATGATTGGGAACATAACATTGGAAGAGAGTTATCTCATATATGCAAAATGAAGATTAAATTCATTTAGTATGTAAAATGGACAGCATTTTCTTGGAGGTTGTGGAGTTCAAGCTTGAATTCCCAATCTCTACTAGCTTTTTCTCTCCTTGCTTCCAAAGATTAAATTTTGGACTGTTATTTGATGTGGACCAAGCTTGTGTAAGAGTATAGTTGAGGGTAAATGCACTTTCCACATCCTAAAAATGATAAAGAGTACTTTGGGAAAGAAATCCAAGAAGGAACTATGAATAGAAGTGATACAAGAAAATGTTTTTCATAATTAATTTCTACATTGAGATCTATTTCATAACTCTGCTAATAATAATAATAATAAATGTATCAAAATGGTCCTTTGACTCTTTAAAGGCGGCCATTGTAGCCCCATAGTCTAGAAAAAAGTCATTTTAGTCTCTGGTGTCTCTTAATTTCGGTACTAATTTGACACTTTTATAGAGTTTGGAACTAAGAAGAACCCATGAAAAATAGTCGGACTATTCTGACACTATATTAATAATATTTTATGCCAAAAAAAAAATATAAATCTCAATACAAAATAAGTGGTGATGCACATATAAGAAATTTATAATGAATTCTCCCAAAATTTATAATGCTTCACGAACTGTCACTATAGAGTCCACTTCTGCAAAATCTGTTTATCCCAAACTGTCCACCATTTTTTTAATGGAGGAGTATGATCCAATAGCAGCACATAAAACTCCAAAAATAATAATAAAGATGCAGAACACCACCTGAAAAATAAGGTTAAAACAAATATATATATTTTTTTTTTGATGTGCTAGATACTATAATATGGAAATTATCTTCATACCTCTATAATAGGTACAGATTTTCTTTGAATGCTCAGATAGCATAAACAAGGAAAAATAAGAGCCTGCCAAAGCACCATCAGTACAGATAAGTCATTTTTTTAAAATAAAAATAAAGCCTTTATAATCATAATCAAATCTTACCACTAACATAGTGAAAAAGGATCCAAGCAATGCCATCACAAAACCTGGAACAGCAGATAAGAAATTAAATTTCAGCTAAGCAATGAGCCGTCCTTCAAATTATTTACATGATGTCATTTTAGCCTGACTCCATAGAAGTATCATATTAATCCTCAAATTCCTTAATGTCATCCAAAATAATCCATCTTTTAAATAGTCTGAGAATTATTTCAGCCAAAATTTAAAAATTTGGGGTATAAATTGACAATTTCATAAACTCTCGAACCAAAATGAGCTACCGTAAAAAGTCAAGGATCATTTTAACACTTTTCACGACACAAATATGTTTTCATATTTTCATGGCCAATGATGAAGAGCTTCATAAAAGTAATTTCTAACCAAAAAATGGAAACACAAGCGCCACATATAATGTGGAGATGACCAGCAGTGTTCTGATCACCAGAGCTACCAAAAAGGATTTTCGATTTGAAGGCAAGAGCTCCTCAAGGCTCGCTGCAACCGGCGTCATGGTCAAAGCATACTTAGAGAGTGGATTCACAACCTGAAAAAACATGATAGCCAATCCAAAAACACTAAAATAAACAGTCTAAACTAATTGAGCTCACTAACCAAACCAAAAGAAAAACATTAAAAAATTATTTTTCATGGTTTGTACCGTCGTCCAAATTGCAATCTTCGAAGAAACATATGGACGAGGCATGTTTAGTGTAAACTGTGACTTGAGGGATTCTCCAAACATCAGAAATCCAACTGATGCTACAGCAGCATATACTACTGTACATAAAAAGAAGCTGAAAAAGAAAACTACCATAAAACCAATCCTTCAGGAAGCTTCTATAGTAATTTAGAGCAATATTGCAGAAAAAATAAAGTTCGATGATGTATTATGCATACCAAACCATCAGAACTTTTGAGAATTGAGCAGGGTCTGTCATGGAAGAATAGATGTTAGGGAAGACAGAATGTCCTGAGTAGCAGAAGCTGAAGAGCCCAAGAGAAACTGGAAGGTTTGTGAGGTTCAGTAGAGTCCCTTCTGCATGAAAGCCCACTCCATCTGCTACACCGTCCCAGAATAAGCACAACACGACCAAAATTGAGGCTATCACACCTCCAACTGAAAGAAGAGACCTTAAAGCATGAATATTTATGTATCAAAATGAAGGCAATGGAGGTCTGACATTGAAGGGGAAAATATGAAATGTGATTGGATTACAGAGCTACCTGAGAGGAATGAGAGCAGACTAAGATCTCTGAGCCAGACGGTGGGAAGAACAGCTGCTGCTGCGGTGACAGCAAAAGTTTGGTGGGAGGTTAGGCTAATCCCCAGTAAATTTACTTCAGTGTTTGGAAAAATTGAGGACAAGCTATCGCTCACTAGAATAATGTGTTCTACACAACAAGCCTGCAAAGCAGTGTTGAATTTTCATTCAGTCACATGATTAATTGAAACAATAGTAAATAAGTTTAAAAGTTCTTACATAAAGCTCCAGGTATAGGATTATCTGCATGAAACGAATGGAAATATTAGAGATTAATAGGAATCATGAGGTAGTTTCCACTAATAAATAGAAAAATGAAGACAGCTTTGAAGGAAAGATGGGTTTTACCCAACTTTGACAAAGAGATTATCGGTTACTAATTCATTCATTACTCTTCGAACATGGCAGACCAGAAATTAAAAAGTTTAACATAAACTTGGTATCGACAATAGATATTGAGGTTTATGTCGATAACGAGCATCAACTTATAGGTGACGCCATGCATCAATGTCGGCATCAATCTTATTAGTGATGGCGGGCGTCGAGTATGATGCTGACAACAAGTCTGGAGGTTGATGAAACAATGAGCATTGACTACATTAGTGATGGCGTACATTAATACTAGTACAAATGGAGTGTATTAACCTTATTAGTGATGGCATGTGTGAACGCCATGCATCTATTATGTTTGTGTGTGTCAACATTGGTCTTGGTGACGGGTGTTAGCTTATTGAAGATGGTGTGTATCAAAGACTTAGACTTCTAAAACAAACATAAATTAACTACCAAAGGCGGATAACAATATGTCCATGACTTCTAGTTGTGTTTTATCATAAACAACATTATAATCAAAACATTTACCAATGGACACAGTTTAATCTTCTGTAATAACATCCATTTCTTCAAAGAAGGTCACTTTTCAATGTAATTCACTATAACAACAAAATAAAACACTAAATGAAATCCAGTCTTCATTAAAAGCTTTCAATGGAGCTCTCAACGGGAAAGCTCCTTAAAATGCAGAATTTACATACATACCACACAGTTCTTACATATTTACCTATCTAACACCTAAAATTTGATATTTATATGAGTATCACTCAAATCGTTAACATCACATAAAAAAATATATCACAATCACTAAATTTTTAAAAGAAAAAAAAGCGCGTTTTCATGCATAGATTTACAAGTCGAGCAACTTACAGAGATGCAAAGTCTGCCAGGCGACCCGAACGCCGCCTGACCAATATCAGGATAGGTCAGCAAAGCCGGGGAATTATCAAGGCATCTCTTCAATAGAATCCCCGTGTAGCAGGAAATCAACCCTAGAAGAACCAGAAGCGCCAACCCTAGCCAGCCCCCTTCCTTTACAGCATAAGGCATTGTGAGCAATGCCACGCCGCAGAGAACATTGATCCCTAAGAAGCGAGATTCAGATCAGACCAAACAAACAGAGTGACGTTCGATAAACTAGGGGGCAACTTCAAGCTTACCGTTGAATATGGCTTGGGAGGTGGAGCAGCGAGGAGGAGGCGGGAGAGCGGAGGGGTACAAGAAAGATGCGGGCTTTGAGGGAGAGGTGGCGATGGTAGAGGGGTCGGTGGTGGTTGTGATAGGATGAGAGATGAGCGGCTTAGTGAGTTGATGATAATGGTGGTGGTACTGGTCATCGTTTATGGGTATTCCGCTGCGGAGGAAAGAGCTGCCCAGTTGAAGGAGGCCTGATCCGGGGAGAAAGCCGGTGCCCGGAGAAGTAACGGTGCTTAGAAGATCAATGGATTGCCTACAAAATAGAATGTATTAATAAAAAGACAAATCTAACACACTTAAGTCAAGATGGCCGAGTTGGTCTAAGGCGCCAGTTTCAGGTACTGGTCCGAAAGGGCATGGGTTCGAATCCCATTCTTGACAATTAATTATATTTTTTAAAAAGTTACAGTACGAACAAGTAATTCATATTTTATTAAATGCATCAAATATTAAATTTTTTTTTTTCAATGCAGTGAGAAATTACTTTCTATTTTTAATTTCTACCCAATTATTTGACGGACGCCTTATTAAAAATTTAATTTCGTATTATTAACAAATGTGTAATCATTTGCAACATCAAATAACTTCTGAGTTGTATTGCAAATTTTGGCTTTTATTTGTATCTATTTATTAAATAAATAATATAGTTAGTTATTTGTTATTTATTTAGTAATTAAATAAATTTAAAGCTTTTTTATTTCTATAAATTGAATTTAAATTGAAATAACAGATACGATGTGACATTTACGTTTAATTGATTGGTACAATCTATATATTATGGACCCTTCACGCATGTAATCGAGCTCACACCATGTCAATATTTAAATTATTATTCCTTACTTAATATTAATTAAAATAATTATATTAAAATTATTGCCTTCCTATCATACTCGCATTTAAAATCAATTATACAATGTGATCTCTAAGTTCAATTTTAGAATTTGGTTATGAAATTTTTTTTATCATCAACATCGTAAATTCATCAATTGATTATCATCTCTTGTCATTATCATCCGACCACAATCTTATTTACTACCATCTTTCGCTAAGAAAACCAATATTTGTTAAGTGAATGTTAACTATTCACCATTAACACCACCTCTTGAGTATTTTCGACCATTCTTTACATCATCAATGAGTGGCCAAGTTGGTCATACACAACTCCGTGTTTACATAATTGATTATTCATCCTTTTTATATTTGATAGTTATTTCTCTTTCTAGGTTTTCATATATATTTTTTTTTATATTTGATGTAAACTTCGCTTATCTTTATGTTAAAATAAATGAGACTCATTTTAATAACAATTTAGTAAGATGCACTTGAGCTATTTTCTCTTTGTAACATATTAACTTTATTTGTTAGATATTATATATATATAAATATATATATATA
>JXCR01112022.1:26570-45021 GCA_002079205.1 Phalaenopsis hybrid cultivar | reverse complement strand
AGATCATGTAAAATAGAGAGCCAAAGATAATTTTTTTAATTTCACAATAGATCCACAACTGATTCAATAAGCAAAATAGAAAATAAACAAATCATGTTAAGAAACTTAAACAATAGATAAATAAACCTGTAGACAAATTTAAGAACTCTAACAATAATGGCTTGAGAATTCACCCACCTTCCGGACCTCAAGCTCTGATGAAAGTGCCATGACAATTTCTCTTTTTCCATCCGTCTTCACCCTCCAGCTTCTGTCTTATTACTTCTCCGTTCGAACAAGCACTGCTGTGCTACTCAACTTTGCGGTTCTTCAGATGCATATGTCGATCTTAAGCTTGGAGACGATAAAGAAGGCAAAGAAGGACCAAAGCACCGAAACATTGAGAAAAAGTTATGAAACACTCTACCAACTCCTCTGTGTTCTCTCGATCTTCTTCCTCGAGAAGACCACAAAATCCCTCTCGGCACTCGACCGGAACTTAAACTACGATCCATCTCACTGTAAACCACAGGAAGCTCTCCATCGCCGGCCCTTCTCACGCCAGAAAACCTACCCACCGCAAATCCACCACCAGGAAGCCTCCAAATCGTAAGCCCGGACGAATTCTCTTCATTCCCCAACAAAGCCTGACCCGGAAGATCTCCCACGCTTCTCTCACCATCAGCAGGCAACTCGTGGCGGCAAACAGGACAGGAGTTTCTCAACGATAGCCATGGCAAGATGCAATCTTTATGAAATATGTGTTTGCAGGGCATCTCCTGAGCCTCATCCCCAAGCTCTAACGCCTCCGTGCAAACCGCGCAGTACGAATCCATGACGATATGGGTTTCAGTGATCGTAACGGTGGGCAATGATTCAATGGCCACCTTAGATGCCGGAGTGTTGTCATTGCTCCTCCCACCACCCACAGGACCGTTTTCTATCTGCGTCAATTGATCGAGGAGCTGATCAAGACCAGATCCCATGAGGAAATTGGACATGCTCTGGGGCAAGGGGTGGAGTCCGGTGCCCGATCCATCGTCGTAGAATAGATTGAAACTGTTGTTACCATTGTTGGAGCGTGAGCGTGAAGCTTCGGCATCAGCAACGGAGCTCCGGAGCACAATGACGGGGTTGAACGGAGAGCCGTGGCCGNGAGCTGATCAAGACCAGATCCCATGAGGAAATTGGACATGCTCTGGGGCAAGGGGTGGAGTCCGGTGCCCGAGCCATCGTCGTAGAATAGATTGAAACTGTTGTTACCATTGTTGAAGCGTGAAGCTTCGGCGTCGGCAACGGAGCTCCGGAGCACAATGACGGGGTTGAACGGAGAGCCGTGGCCTAGAGAGGTGCGTCGGGCTTGTTGGGAACCCAAATCGACACGGCGAGCGGCGGGGAACGACTCATCGCCGGAGGAAATTGTGCGATTTCGGCGAAGAGCGGCGGTGGAAGCCGGAGGAGTGTTGCTGATCAGTTCAAGGAATCCGCCGTAGCAGTCGGGACATGAGATGGGTTCAACGGTGAAAGCCCTAACGAAGCGGCTGCAGCTGTAGCACCAATACGACGTTGCAGTCGAGCTCGGAATAAGAGAAGACATAGATAAGAGGGAGAAGGAGCTAGTAGAGAAGCAGGGGAGTAGATCCCTAAATTTAGTAAAATCGAAAAACCCTAAAGAAAGAAAATGGACATGAGGCGAAGAGATCGGCACACGAAGATCTCAAAAAAGCAATTTTTGTCGGAAATTTCAGCAAGGATTGAGCTCGGTTAACCAAAAATGCTTGTGATTAAAGGGAGGGGAAATTAAAAAAAAAAAATCAGATTTTGATGGCAACCAGCAGGCTCTCCACGATCCGGGGAGCACGAAGGAGTGAGGGAAGCATTACTCATAGGAATTGGCCATCGTCTCATCAGGTAACGGCGTGGGTTTTATGGCGCTCATCTCCTGCTCTACTTATCGGGTTGGAGAGTAAAATGACAGATATAGAGACAATTTAACTAAATACTTTTAAGTAAGCTTAATAAGTCAAGTTCAAGTTAATTCTGACTAAAACTTAATAGTTTGTGAGTTTATTTTAAAAAATATAAATATAAAATATATTTAAAATAAATTAAATGATGCTAAAATAATTTTTCTATGATCTAGTAAAATAATAGGTGAGGATATTTGGATATAATTTGATCAGGATGTGTTTTAAAACAGTCGAGATAAATTTAATACATGCGTTAATTGATTTTTGATCAAACTAATCTTAAATTAAATACAATAGTTTAAAATTTACCATCCCAAAATATTAAATTGAATATTTTGAATTAATTTTTCATTATATTTTTTGTTGTGATAAGATATACACCAAATTGATAATGTGTGTGTGTATATATATATATATATATAACAGGAGAACAATCAACGAAGCGAAAAATAGTGAGAAAAATTTACATAAAAAAAAGTAACACAACGGAACACACAGATTTACGTGGTACGGCAAATTGCTTACGTCCACGGAGTTGCAGAAGATTTTAATACTTGAGAAATTCACACCAGTGATCACCTCGACTTACAAGATGAATCTCTCACTTTGTTGCTCTCTTTTATTCTCTCTTTATTTTTCTCTCTACACCGAGATACACAAAAAACTCTACACCGAAATACACCGAAGACGATAAACTTACAAGAGAAATAAATCTAATTTTTTTTCTGCCACAAGTCACCAAGAAGAATTCAAGAGAGAACAATCTTCTTCTTCTTTCTTCTTTCTTCTGCCGCAAGGAACTACTTCTTGCACTTTCCTTTCTCTATCCTGAGGTAGCCTGAAGAAGAATACCAAAAACTGTGACTTAGAAACTTGAAGAGAGTCATCTGAAGCCTTTTATCGCGAACAAGAGGAGAGCTGCGACGATTCGCGAACTTCAGCGGGAGTTGACGGGAGCAGTTCACAAAACTGCTGGGTCGCGGTCTTGACCTTACAAGATCAAGAACAGGGGCGGGAGCGGGAAGGTGGGATAAACGGTTTACTCGGGCTCCAGCTAACATTTTTGTATATAAACTCAATGGATATAATTCATAAATATGAACTTCGGACAAGAATATTTTGTTTTTTTTATATATTAAGCAAATTTCATCAAGTTTTTTGTTATTAACATGAAGAGAATATTATGTTCGCTGTCATTCGGACAACAATATAGATAGCATTATACCGCCGAACGTATCTTATGTGACTAACCGGACCTAATATCTTTTTAGCCGAACCATAAATGAGAAGGATAATCACTCAAATGTTTCACTTCTTTAGGAGGACACGTGTAACGGTCCTCCTTAAAACTAACGGCCGTTTGTTGGCCTGCGAACACCGTTCAAGACTGCCGTAACGGAAATGGAAGCAAACATCACCAAACTGTTGAGGTTATTACGAAACTACCCTTGGACTATGTCATAAGCTCGCTTGGTGATGTTAGTCGAACAGTGGGCACCGCTTGTTGAACTACGACTTTTTCGTGCTCTTTGCATTATTTTAAACTATATATTACAAATTCAAACAGTTGGGACCACACTTTGAAATCAGTTCACATAAAAAAACAGGGCATTTGCATGCATATCATTTATTATTTTCTATCTATTTACATCTTTAATACCTATATTTTACTTATTTACATTTTTAGCACCCAAATTTTATTTATCACCAAAAATACCAGTGTTCAAACTCTTAAAAGATATATGGATAAAATGATATGTTTGCACAGATTAGAATTTAGACATTTGATATATAAATACATAAGAATTGAGCATTATGTATGTAAATCTTTCTAAAGAATACTAAGTAATTTAATTCATAAAGATCTTAAGAATTAAGATTAAAATTTAATATTTGACTCTCATTAATATTTATATTAATTTTACATTTTAAACCCATTCCTCCTCCTTTTAAAACATATAAAAAAGAAGTATTGCATAAAGATTATGCGTTTTTAATATTGTCCAGAAGTTTTTTCATGGTATATATTTTAGGTTTTTTAGAGTAGAAAGGAAACGTTTGGTGGCTGCGAATAAATAAATATATATTTTTAGGAGAAATTTTATTTCATTTATGGAATGTGATTTTAGTTTTTGTTGAAAGATTCATGAGTTTGTGAAATTTTAAGCTAACAACCAATGTGAGATGTGTCATCTTGTTCAAATTACTGATGAATTTAATAAATTTTGTTATTATTTAGAAGCCTGATTTCTAAGTACAGGAAATAATTTTTTGTTATTTATTTGCACGCACACATGCATCTCTGTGGGAGAGCATGTAATGGTTTCAACATTTTGCTTGCAAGTGTTCTTTAGCTCCCCCTGATTATAAGGCAAGACTTGTTATGTGTTGCAATTTATAACGCTTGTATTCATGCAGGTCGAATTTTTTATTTTCTCTTTCAATGAATTTGATAGAGTCCTTAAGCCGATTCTCTATCGAAAATAAGGTGCATGCACGAGTTTCAAGGTAGATGACGCACTGAACCACATGACTAGGATTAGGGCGTCAGCTCGTGTCTCGTACTTTAAGTCCAAAACTTATATATTTTTGTGTAGATCTAGGACATGTCATGTATATGCGGAGTCTGGTTGCTTTTCCTGCTTTTCTGGGATATGATGTCGACCCAGCATCATCTTAGCCTCTTTTATATATTTTGAGAGTATTGTTTTTTTTTACTGAGTGCATGTATGTCTGAACTGTTTTCTATTGTTTGTTTCTAGCTGATCTAGGACATTATGCAAAATATAATCTAGGCTCTCTAGGACTTTAAAATTATAATTTTTCTACTTATAAAAATCCTCATAAAATATTACGATAATTAAAATTTTAGGATTAAAAGATTCAAGACTTTTCAAAACTTGTTTTTACTTTCCGCATGACCTTCAGGTTGGTTTTAAATCAAGTTGCACACATGGTTATAATCCAATCATATTTAATTGGGTCTCCACATTTAAAATTGTGGCAGATAACTGCATCATATTTGCACGTCCCAAGCAAAAGCCCCAATGCTTCTCTAACCCCATTGCCCTAGCATACTTAGTTGCATAGATATTTGTCTAGTGGGCCTAGTGTGTTAGAAAGCTCTCGACCCAAATGGGTGTAAGTCATTTTGTTTGGAGCGTTTACAACATTGTAGCTAAACCTACCTCTCTTTTTCTTTCCCTCCCACCTCTTGGAGCTCCTACGGATAGTCATAAGATAGAATTTTGTTTCTCTGACCTTAAGGCTATCGAGATCCACCATGAACGACTCAATTCACAGATTACTGAAAGGGAATCTCTGGACATGTTGGGTTGACTACCTTCTTGACTAGGTAGACTTAGGGTCTTAGCAGCTCGGAATGACAGGTATGTGGTACCCTGACCCGCCTCTACCTCTTATCGATTGCTCCTCTTCCTTTGATTATCGCTATTGAGCCACGTCTCTTCTTTTGCCTTTATTGGCATCTTCTTGATGGCCTGAGGTCGATGAGCTGCTACCCATTTGGGATACGATGATTTGTCATCTACCCTTATGGCCCGGATGTGTTATGACGTGTCAGGATTTCTTCATCGGGATGTTTTAGTCATTTTGCAGGGTTCATATGCCAATGAGACTCACTCTCTGCCCCGTGGCTTAGCGGGAGCTTTGAGGGCATCAGAGCATCCTCTTGCGAGATGACCCTCTTTTGATAACCCTGTGCTATTCGTCACTACTTTGTAAACAAAACTCCCTTAGCTCAAGTGTGTTTCTTGTAAACCCCCAAGATGCAATTAATTATGTGGGATATGTCCCATTGGGAGCATTCTTGGCCCTAGAATAGGCACATACACCTGACTCTCTAGTAATGGGTAATCTACGTAGGTATTCTTTCGCAGATATCGTTCCAAGGGGTTACTGACCAATCTTGTTTGGGTGGGCATGTTTTACCTATCATTGTGAGGTTTACTGCACATTGGCTCTTCAAGTTTCTCTTTTCTCTTGTTTGTTGTCTTTATCATATGTCCTTATTTTTTGGTTTCTCCCTTCTCCTGATCATTGATATGATTTGGAAGACGGTTTTATCCTGGAAAGGTAAGTATATGACGATCGATAAGCTGACGACTCTCTTAAAAAATAAAAAAGAGAAAAAGAACGAAAACAAAGACATATGATTTCTTCATTGCTTTATCATTGATCTTTTCCCTAAATGTTTCTTTATGCTTGGATTTCAATATGTTGACGTGTAAACCTTTCAATCTTCATTTACTTCTAATATGACCAATTAGAGTGTTAAAACCCCTTTATGATCTAGGTCTTCTAATTGTTGACTAGAAGAAAAGTAGGTTAAACCACTTTCACCAAGTAGAATGGACATATTGCCAGTATAAGGGTGCAACCTGATAGAGGACTAAAGGATTCCTAGAAAACCTTGCATGATTAAGCCCCTTTAATTTTAATACAGTTTTCAAATGCTTCTTATGGCCTAGACACAAAGTAAGGAGAACTTGTCCCTGCTTGGCAATATTACCGTGAGGAACTCTTACGAAAAATTGTGAGGAATAACTAAACTCGTGTCACAGGAGTATTAACCTTTCATCACTGAAAAATCTTAACAACTTTAATTCCATTTTTTGATTTATGCATGAAGAATTTAGACCCTTTTCGACATTTACAATCGTGAATACTTTAAACTAAGCTTAGCAATTTCGTAAATTAGAACTTCAAATATTAGAAAATTGATAAAATTTCTTGTAAGATTAATGTGCAGACTCTAATTCGATGCATTACTTAACATGTATATTTGTCCTTTGTCAACTATCTCTCTGCAATTTCGGACATCACACACTTNAACCTTTCATCACTGAAAAATCTTAACAACTTTAATTCCATTTTTTGATTTATGCATGAAGAATTTAGACCCCTTTCGACATTTACAATCGTGAATACTTTAAACTAAGCTTAGCGATTTTGTAAATTAGAACTTCAAATATTAGAAAAATTGATAAAATTTCTTGTAAGATTAATGTGCAGACTCTAATTCGATGCATTACTTAACATGTATACTTGTCCTTTGTCAACTATCTCTCTGCAATTTCGGACATCACACACTCTTATGCTTTTNTATATATATATATATATATATATATATATATATATACATCAAACAGAAGAATGATCGACGAAGCATTTTGGCATGACTTAATGGGGAACAGGGGCGGGAGCAGGCGCTTCACGCTAGTAGGAACGGGAAGATGGGATCAACGGTTTAATCGGGCCACAACTAACTTTTTTGTATGTAAAGTCAATGGATATAATTCATAAATATGAAGTTTGGTCAAGAATATTTTATTATTTTTTTTTATATTAAGCAAATTCCATCAAGTTTTTGCTCTTAACACGAATAAAATATTATTCAAACAACATTATGAATCACATTATACCGCCGAACTCATCTTATGTGATTAACCAGACCTAATATTTCCTTTTAGCCGAACCATAAATGAGAAGGGTAATCACTCAAATGATTCACTTATTTAGGAGGACACGTGAAACGATTTTCCTTAAAAACTAACGGCCGTTTGTTGGACTGCGAACACCGTTCAAGACTGCCGTAACGGAAATGGGAGAAAACATCACCAAACTGTTGAGGTTATTACGAAAGTACCCTTGGACTGTGTCGTAAGCTCGCTTGGTGAAGTTAGTCGAACAGTGGGCACCGCTTGTTGGACTACGACTTTTTCGTGCTCTTTGCATTATTTTAAACTTTATTTTAAACTATATATTACAAATTCAAACAGTTGGGACCACACTTTGAAATTAGTTCAGATAAAAAAACAGGGCATTTGCATACATATCATTTATTTTCTATCTATTTACATCTTTAATACCTAAATTTTACTTATTTACATTTTTACCACCCAAATTTTATTTGTCACCAAAAAAATACCACTGTTCAAACTCTTAAAAGATAAATCTCATTAATATTTATAATAATTTTACATTTTAAACCCATTCCTCTTCCTTTTAAAACATATAAAAAGAAGTATTGCATAAGAATATGCGTTTTTAATATTGTCCAAAAGTTTTTTTCTGGTATATATTTTAGGTTTTTNTGTATATATATATATATATATAACAGGAGAACAATCAACGAAGCGAAAAATAGAATGAGAAAAATTTACATAAAAAAACAGTAACACAACGGAACACACAAATTTACGTGGTCCGACAAATTGCTTACGTCCACGGAGTTGCAGAAGATTTTAATACTTTAGAAATTTACACCAGTGATCACCTCGACTTACAAGATGAATCTCTCACTTTGTTGCTCTTTTTTATTCTCTCTTTATTTTTCTCTATCTACACCGAGATACACAAAAAAACTCTACACCGAAATACACCGAAGACGATAAACTTACAAGAGAAATAAATCTAATTTTTCTTCTGCCACAAGCCACCAAGAAGAAGTCAAGAGAGAACAATCTTCTTCTTCTTTCTTCTTTCTTCTGTCGCAAGGAACTACTTCTTGCACTATCTTTTCTCTATCCTGAGGTAGCCTGAAGAAGAATACCAAAAACTGTGACTTAGAAACTTAAAGAGAGTCATCTGAAGCCTTTTATCGCGAACAAGAGGAGAGGTGCGACGATTCGCGAACTTCAGCGGGAGTTGGCGGGAGCAGTTCACAAAACTGCTGGGTCGCGGTCGTGACCTTACAAGATCGGGAACAGGGGCGGGAGCGGGAAGGTGGGATAAACGGTTTACTCGGGCTCCAGCTAACATTTTTGTATGTAAACTCAATGGATACAATTCATAAATATGAACTTCGGACAAGAATATTTTGCTTTTTTTATATATTAAGCAAATTTCATCAAGTTTTTGTTATTAACATGAAGAGAATATTATGTTCGCTGTCATTCGGACAACAATATAGATCGCATTATACCGCCGAACGTATCTTATGTGACTAACCGGACCTAATATNTATATATATATATATATGGAGAAATTTAATTTCATTTATGAAATGTGATTTTAGTTTTTGTTGAAAGATTCATGAGTTTGTGAAATTTTAAACTAACAACCAATGTGAGATGTGTCATCTTGTTCAAATAAATGATGAATTTAATAAATTTTGTTATTATTTAGAAGCATGATTTCTAACTACAAGAAATATGAATTTAATAAATTTTGTTATTTATTTGCACACACATAGGTATTTATGTGGAAGAGCGTGTAATGGCTTCAACATTTTGCTTGCAAGTGTTCTTTAGCTCCCCCCATTATAAGACAAGACCTATTATGTGTTGCATGGATTTCTCCGCTAACGCTTGTATTCATGCATGTTGAGTCTTTTATATGTCTCGTACCTTAAGTCCAAAACTTATATATTTTTGTATAGATCTAAGACCTGTCATATATATGCGGAGTCTGGCTGCTTTTCCTGCTTTCCTGGGATATGATGTCGAACCAACGACATCTTAGCCTCTTTTATATATTTTGAGAGTTTTGCTTTTTTTACGGAGTGCATGTATGCTTGAGCTGTTTTCTATTGTTTGTTTCTAGCTGATCTGGGACATTATGAAAAATATAATCTAGGCTCTCTAGGACTTTAAAGTTATAATTTTTCTGCTTATAAAAGTCCTCATAAAAGATTACGAGAATTAAAATTTTAGGATTAAGAGATTCAAGACTTTTCAAAACTTGTTTTTACTTTCCGCATGACCTTCGGGTTGGTTTTAAATTAGGTTGCACGCATGGTTATAATCCAATCATATTTAGTTGGGTCTCCACACTTAAGATTGTGGCAGATAACTGCATAATATTTGCATGTCCGAAGGAAAAGCCCCAGTGCTTCTCCAACCCTACTGGCCTAGCATACTTTTTTGCATATATATTTATCTAGTGCGCCTAGTGTGTTAGAAAGTTCTTGACCCAAATGGGTGTAAGTCATTTTAGTTGGAGCGTTTACAACATTGTAGCTGAACCTACCTCTCTTTTTCTTTCCCTCCCACCTCTTTGAGCTCCAATGGATAGTCATAAGATAGAATTTTGTTTCTCTGACCTTAAGACTACCGAGATACACCGTGAACAACGCAATTCACGGATTACTGATTGGGGATCTCTGGACGTGTTGGGTTGACTATCTTCTTGACTAGGTAGACTTAGGGTCTTAACAGCTCAGAATGACGGGTATGTGGTACCCTGACCCAGTTGCCTCTACCTCTTAGCGATTGCTCTTCTCTTCCTTTGACTATCCCTATCGAGCCACGTCTCTTCTTTTGCCTTTGTTGGCATCATCTCGATGGCCCAAGGTCGATGAGCTGCTACTCATTTGGGATACGAAGATTTGTCATCTACCCTTATGACCCGGATGTGCTCTGACATATCAAGATTTCCTCATCAGGATGTTTTATTCATTTTGCAGGGTTTGTATGCCGATGAGACTCACTCTCTGCCCTGTGGCTTAGCGGGAGCTTTGAGGGCATCAGAGCATCTTCTTGCGAGATGACCCTCCTTTGATAACCCTGTGCTAGTCGTCACTACTTTGTAAACAAAACTCCCTTGGCTCAAGTGTGTTCCTGGTAAAGCCCCAAGATGCAATTAACTATGTGGGATTTGTCCCTCTGGGAGCATTCTTGGCCTTAGAACAGACACATACACCTGACTCTCTGGTAATAGGTAGTCTACGTAGGTATTCTTTTTCAGATATCGTTCTAAGGGGTTACTGACCAATCTTGTTTGGGTGGACATGCTTAACCTATCATTGTGAGGTTTATTGCACGTTGGCTCTTCAAGTTTCTCTTTTCTCTTGTTTGTTGTCTTTATCATATGTCCTTTTTTGGTGATTCGGAAGACGGTTTTATCCTGGAAAGGTAAGTATATGAAGATCGATAAACTGACGACTCCTTTAAAAAATAAAAAAAGAGAAAAAGAACAAAAACAAAGACATATGATTTCTTCATTGCTTTATCCTTGATCTTTTCTCTAAATGTTTCGTTATGCTTGGATTGCAATATGTTGATGTGTAAACCTTTCAATCTTCATTTACTTCTAATATGACCAATTAGAATGTTAAAACCCCTTTATGATCTAGGTCTTCTAATTGTTGACTAGAAGAAAATTAGGTTAAACTACTTTCACCAAGTAGAATGGACATATTGTCAGTATAGGGGTGCAACCTCGATAGGAGACTAAAGGATTCCTAGAAAACCTTGCATGATTAAGCCCCTTTAATTTTAATACGGTTTTCAAATGCTTCTTATGGCCTAGACACAAAGTAAGGAGAACTTGTACCTTCTTGGCAATATTACCGTGGGGAACTCTTACGAAAAACAGTGAAGAATAACTAAACTCGTGTCACAAGAGTATGAACCTTTCATCACTAAAAATTCTCATCAACTTTAATTCCATTTTCTGATTTATGCATTAAGAATTTAGACCCCTTTCAACATTTACAATCGTGAATACTTTAAACTAAGCTTAGCGATTTAGTAAACTAGAACTTCAAATATTAGAAAAATTGATAAAATTTCTTGTAAGATTAATGTGCAGACTCTAATTCGATGTATTACTTAACATGTATACTTGTCTCTTTGTCAACTGTCTCTCAGCACTTTCAGACATCACACACTTTAATACTTTTATGTATTTTCTTATTAATTCTTGTGAAATCTTATACTATATATTGTACATGACAACCTTGAAGTTATAAATACCAATGAAAATTGTATGTGAACAATTCTCTTCGACCTCTTTTTTCTTTCTAAGAAAGGAAACTATTTTTCATTCTCTACGGAACAGCTTTTCTTTCGAAGAAAAGTAAACTATGATACAAATACAAGCATTTGATGTTGACAACCAAGACAAAAATACAAGTATTGCCTAATTGAGACATTTAAAATAAAGTAACATTAATCTTAATTTAAAAGTGGGACTAATATTTTATGACTCACTTGGAGGAAAGCTTGTCATTTGGCTGTCCAAACAAAAAAGGCCCATAACGCACTTATATCTATGCCGCCTCTTATTGTCCAAACGATTAGAAAAAAAAACTAAATGAAATAAAAAAAAAATAGGAAAGCAGAAAGATAAAAACTCACTACTCTTTCAAACCCCCTCAAAATTCAACAATTTGTCACAGAGAAGTGTAGAGAAATATAATAAGATAGCCAAGTTGAAACTGTTCTTTTTCATTAGTAGCCTATCCATGAGCCAACGGCAAAGTTTGAAGCCGGCCATAGCATCAATTTTCAATTCACGAAGCATAATTATAAGATAAAGTTTGCATGAAATATTTTGAACCATATAAAATACTCATCAATAATGAAGGTTTGTGGAACAGATTTTAAATAATTAGACAAAAGTAATGATGTTGTTGTTGTTGATGATGATGATGGTGAATAACATTAATTCGATCTTAGCTCTAAGTTTTGGCTGATTTTTTATTGTTTCCAATTGAAATGGATTCAAAATTATTTAATATTTTAATTTTAATTCGTTTCAGGAATTTCAGATAAGGCTCGAGAAATATGATAAAATTTAGATATGAGAAGTATGATAAAAAAATATTTGGGACTTCAGGTGTTTCAATATCAGGAAAAAATATTGTGTCCTGAGTCCGGATGCAAGCTGTGCGCGGATAAGGACGTGATGAAGGTGGAAGCAGAGGAAAACAAAAGCGATCTCTCGGTGCATTGCATCTTTTATCTGGATGGGATGCAGCTTGCGCCGGACTCCAGACACTATTTTCTCCATTGTCAGGGGGTAGAATATTTATTAGGGCGATCAAAATCACTAAATATCTAAGTTTTTCTTAGAGTATTGGGCGAAAAAATATTTGGAGGGGAGAGGAAAAATTACTAATCTTCTAAAATACGAAAAAAAATATTAAAATATACTATTTATATAGTGCAATTGTAAACTGCCCATTCTAAACATAATTTTATTCTACCTTGAGAACTTTCATGAGACCCNCATCAGCGAATAACAAGGTGCACCTGATGAAAAAGTTATTCAACCTGAAGATGGCAGAAGGTGTGTCTGTTGTTCAGCACCTGAATGAGTTCAATATTATCACAAATCAATTATCATCTGTTGAAATTGATTTTGATGATGAGATTCGTGCGCTGATATTGTTGGCGTCATTGCCAAATAGCTGGGAAGCCATGAGGATGGCAGTAAGCAGTTCTGCAGGTAAATCTAAACTAAAATATGATGATATACGTGATTTGATTTTGGCTGAGGAGGTGCGCAGGAAAGATTCTGGCGAGACCTCGGGTTCGAGTTCGGCACTGATTGTTGATTCTAGAGGGAGATCACGGGACAGGAACTCAAACAGAGGAAGATCAAAATCAAAGTCTGGTCAGCAGGCAACCTGCTGGAATTGTGGCAAAGTTGGCCACATAAAAAAGAACTGCAGAAATCTCAAGAAGGAGAATGATGACGCAAATGTTGTAACTGAAGAAATACATGATGCGCTATTGTTGGCGGTTCACAGTTCTGTTGATGACTGGATACTGGATTCAGGGGCTTCCTTCCATACATCTTCCCACCGGGAATTAATGCGGAATTATGTTGCAGGCAACTTTGGGAAGGTATATCTGGCTGATGGAAAAACTCTTGACGTGGTGGGGATGGGAGACGTTGATATTGCACTCCCTAACAAGAGCAATTGGACTTTGCAAAAAGTCAGACACGTTCCTGAATTGAAGAAAAACCTCATTTCTGTAGGGCAGCTCAATGAGGGTGGTCATTCAGTAGTTTTCTCAGATAGTACTTGGAAGGTTACTAAAGGAGCATTAGTACTGGCTCGGGGTAAGAAAACTGACACACTATATATGACTGCAGGTTTACTCAGGCGTGAAAACATGAGCCAGAGGTGCATTATGGGGAAGCAGAAGAGAGTCAGTTTCTTGAAAGGTGGCAGAGCGCCAAAGACAGAAAAACTGAATTTTGTACGGACATATGGTGGAGAATCACAGAGCTATGAAAAAGTCTTGCAAGATAAAAGTTCGAGCAAGTGGGAGCTGGCAGAACTTCCACCAGGAAAGAAGACATTGCATAACAAGTGGGTGTATCGGGTGAAGACTGCGTTTGATGGCGGTACGAGGTACAAGACTGCACTTGTTGAAAAAGACCTTCAACTGAGGCATGATATTGCCCATGCAGTGGGAGTTGTTAGCAGATACAAGAGTAACCAAGGAAAGTGCTTGGAGGTACAAGACTGTGTTTATGCTGATATATCAGCTGAGGGTGTTACTCTTGAGAAGCTGAAGTTGTGCTCGACTTCAGCTGGTCTTCTGGCATGAAGACCGGAGGTTTGAGTTGCAGAGGTGGAGGATATCACGTTTGAGGAAAAGGGCAGTGCAGCCAATGGATGGTGCAGTTAGTGTCCCAGTCTCCAAGTGGGAGAATTGTTAAGGAAGGTGGAGACCCGGTCCACTTCCTATTACGACAGATTCTTTGATAAATTGATTCTAATTTATCTGCTCTTAATTCTTTTCCTTATGTATTTTATTCCCTGTCATAGCTTGATGATTCCCAATCTTTATTTAAAGCAGTTGCCTTCTATTGACAGGAAGAATTAAGGAAAACTTAATTAATTAAGTTTTACCAGATTAATTTCCCGCCCCTCCTGTTATAGAGAAAAAGGCAATGAATTTGATAGCTTGCCTTAATGAGTTTTATATGGGTCATTAAAGCATGATTCCATGGAATCATGAAATTAAGGGCTACCAAAATAAGCTAGATACTGTGAAGCTTTAAAAGGGGCTCCGATTACAGGGATGGGTATGACTCTCCAAACAGTTTAAAGTTATCTTTTCTTCTTCTTGGTGTGACTCTCGGTCTAGAGAGAGAGAGAAGGTGAGAGAAAGAGAGAGAGAGAATTCTTTCTTGTAAGTCGACGTGGTCGACGGTGTAATCCTCAAAGCTAATAAAATCCTCTGCAGCTCCGTGGACGTAGGCAATTTGCCGAACCACGTAAATCTTGTGCCGCCTTTTCTGGTGTGATTTTTCTCGATCTATTTTTCGCTTTATTGTCGTCGTTTTTTCATAACACCTTATAATATTAAATAATATTAAATTTAAATCCTTGGTACATAACAATATTATCACTAAGGTTCATTTAAATTCTCATGTCTAAATGTTGTGTTTCTAATAAGCAATGCTCATTACATTTTACCTTAAATATACTTTATAATCATTTAAAATAAATAAAGAATGAAATCAAGACAGTTTTTGAAGCTTTTGCCATCTACACTTTAATCATAGTTGGTTAAGCATTTTTAACCTATAATTAATAAATTGGATTTAGGTTTGACATATTATTTGTATTTGGCACTCAACTTCAAGAAAATAATTATACTTACTATTATGTACTTTTATGTGGTATTTATATGAGTCATTGTGTTTGAAATGACTCGTGAACATTGTGTTTGTGTTCGGCTCGAAATAGGCTCGGTAGAACATATTCCGCGGAATAACACCTAGTAATGTCGTGGAATAACATCGAAGTGTTATTCGAGTGTTATTCACGGTGTTATTGGTGTTATCAGTGTTATTATGCGGTGTTACACCTTGAAATAACACCGAGTAACAAAGCGGTGTTATTCGAGAGCCTGATTAGCTCTAACACTTCCTTCCTTTCACTAGGGATCCATGCAGCAGTTTGGCCGGGGAAGCCATCCGATCGACAGTGAGACTTAGCTTGTCAAATTCCTACTTGAAGAGTACATTTACAGGGCTCTCAATATCTATGAGGACGCTTCATACTTGATAATTATAGATTATTGTTGTTACCACAATAACATCGTTATATGGATTTCCCTTCAGGGCAGATCTTCATCTGTAAAGTAAATATGTGGGTGACCCTTGGGTTTCAAGGTAAAGGCTGCGGCGCAGAGTTCCCATGTTTGTTGTCTCTTATGATTTACCCTCTTGGGAGATTCACTTCATCTAAAGATTGCAGGCATGAATCATGCGAAGTGAATGGCGTTGGTGTGGACGTGTCCATCGACCATTCCTCTCGCAGGAGCCTTGCCCCGCCTCTAAGTCATGGTTCAGAGGCAATAAATACTTTTTGCTTCTCTTCATTTATCAATTCTTCAATCAGGCTTCACAAATGTCTGCATTCCTCCGTGATGTGTTCATGATCTCTGTGATATTTGCAATACCTCCTGCTATCTCGATGAAAGGTGTATGCTCTCATTAGGGTTGCCTTTCTGAGAAACTTCTTATCTTGAATGATGTTCACTATCTATGTCATGGACACCATCAGTTGAGTTTCCCGGAGGACCTTAAGATTGCCTCGGGACTCATGATAATGGGACGATCAGTGGTGCAAGGCATTCACTTGCCTCATTTGATCTTCGTGACGATGGATGGAGTTGTCCGTGGTGACCTTCGTAGAGAGGGCATATGATCAGTCAAGGAGTTTGTTTGGGAGGCCTTCGGTTCTCTTGAAATGGCCTCTTTTAGTGTCTTCATTCAGCAGGTTCTTGGGCATTCTAATAGGCAACAGTGTACTTATTGGTCATTTCTAACAACTCAGCCAATCTATGTAGTTCTGAGAGGTTGAGGTCAAAGCAGAACCTCTCAAACCTCACCCCTTGTGTCAGCACGACCTGGACCACGTCAAGTCTCAATTCTATTACATCCAAAGTTTCCATCTGGAACCGTTTGATAAACGATCACAAGCTTTCATCGGGTCCTTATTTCAATTGCCATAGAGACTGAGCTCTCTTTTTAGGCCTCAGAGCATTGACAAACTGGGATAAGAAAAGTATTGTAAAGTGTGCAAATCAAGTGATCACTCCTGCTGATAGCCCGTCGAACCATCTTGATGCAGACGATCTCAACATTCTGAAGAACAATTTACAGTTGAGAGCATCAAAGGCTTTTACTAGACATATGGAAGATTCAAAGGACATGAGGTTGTCATTGCGATATGACCTCCCTATGTACGACTTTAGGAGGGCATTTTTAACTTTTCTTGGGGTTCTACTCCTGAAACTTGTAGCTAGAAGGCATTCTACGGCTATAGTCACGCCGCTCTACTCCTTTTTTCCCTGGGGGTGGATCTGAGACTATCTTGATATAACAGGTCATTGGGCTTCTCCTACAAGTGGAATGTTCTTCTTTCGTTGTTTGCTGGTAATTCCCCATGAGGCGGGTTGAGTGCTTTTTGTCGGGCTGACTCCTCTCCTGGAACGAGGGTCGTCGCTAGGGTAGTGACCACTTTGAGTACTTCTATGAACTGTTTTGACATCTGGTTGGTGATTTGAATTCTCAACTCTTGCAGGCATGCTGAAAGAACTCTTCCATGAACTCCCTAGTGCATGATGCTTTTACTGTGTTTCTTTGACTGAATTTTTCTTATTGTTGTTGTGGAGCTCCTCTTCTTCCTGATGACATATTTCCACGCTCACCGTACCTTAATGGATATTGAATCCAAATATGTCTAGAAAATACACCCAATGTATATAACGTTCCACAAGGAAAGATGGGAGAAGAGCACATTAGAGAATAGTAAAAGAGGCTGCAATTGATATTCATGACATGGACCCCTTATTTACCAAATTAGATCACAATTTTACAAGATTGCATATTAATCCCCTCATTATTGACTTTCCAGATCGGTGCTTTGGTTATTACAGAGGTATTCACATACAATAAGATTAGAGGATTGATTCAGTCGGTAGGAAGTTCGACAACTGTCTGTTAAGCATTGACTCTGTCGGCCTTTGATCTGAAATGGCACTTCTTGTCGATCGGTTTGAGGTTTGATTGTGGTCCTTTGAGAATTCTTCTTGCACGTTCTCTGATCGCATGAACTAGTTGCCTTCTTCGCCAATCTCTCTCCTATGCGGTCGTGAACTACTTTGCTTAGTTGGTCATATTTTCCTGTAGAGCGGTTCTTNTATATATTACTTAACTCAAAATTTGTCTGCTTTAATTGTTTGTTAGCATGTCCCACCTCATAATTTTAAATTATTTTAAAAAGTAGAAAAGTATTTTGCTGCGTACGTGGGTCTCATTATTTTTTATTTTTTTTTAAGAGATAAGCAATATGAGTTATTAAACATAAACTTATTAGTATAATTAAGTACTGCTAGCTGTCGTTTCAGATCACTCGACCCTTCGAATTATAACATTGCTAAGAAAATCGCCTCTTCTTTTTTTATCTTTGTTAATGTTTCTTTTATTTTAGTTATTATTTTCTTTAGCTGGAGCAATTTGCTGACAAGTGGCAAACGTCTATTTAAATTTTGAAAAAATTTACATGCATATCACACAATTTTTATGTATTTACATATGTCATACTTAAGTTTAATATTTATATTTATAATATGTTAGTGTTTGGTACGACTCATATACCATATGAGGGGCAGATACTGGAGCGGAACGGAAAGTGGGTTGGGGGTGCAGGGGCAATACCCTGCGGTACGGTATAAGGGTAATTTTGTAATTATATATTGTACTCTAAGGTTATATATATA
>JXCR01112022.1:0-26452 GCA_002079205.1 Phalaenopsis hybrid cultivar | reverse complement strand
ATATATATATATATATATATATATATATATATATATATATATATATATATATATATATATATATATATATATATATATATATATATATATATATATATATATATATATATATATATATATATATCATGTTTGTAACCGTAAAAATATATTATGTACTTCTTTTCTGAATTTAAAGAAAGCCACCTGTCACGGACAAATAGTCCCACATTGGCTAGGTGTAGGGCCGAAAAACAGTATTTAAGTCCTGGGCTGCCCATCACCCAGAAGGGCTCTTTTGGGAGATGACAAGTGATATCAGAGCAAACTACTGTCTGCCAGGTGTGAGGACTCTTCATGGTCCAGTGGGACTCTCGGTGGAGCCGATCCGTGACGAGGGGCGTCCGTGATTGGGTGGAGGAGAATGTCACGGACAAATAGTCCCACATTGGCTAGGTGTATGGCCGAAAAGCAGTATTTAAGTCATGGGTTGCCCACCACCCTTAAGGGCTCTTTTGGGAGTTGACACACCGCTCTATTCCCAATGATGCAGACATCTTTGCCTAATCACGCTAAATCTCTGTATCAATTCTATTTTTCTTCGCCCTAATTTCTCAACGTTTATCAAATATTTAAATATGACACGCATCATGTATGCAAATATGACATTTTAGATGTTAGATATGTAAATATGTAAGAATTGTTTTATACGTTTGAAAAACTGGGCCGGGGTCAAACTCCACCAAGATATATTGGCTTTGCAGCGCATGAAACAAAAGGAACCATACAAACGCGTAAAGAAATTGGCAGAATTATTAAAATTAATTAGTATTAAAATTAATTACTATTAATAAATGTAATAGATAAATATTTCATTTATTTAAAATAAAAAATTCACTTTGTTTGTCATTATTTCATCTAAATTAAATAAAAAAAATGGTAATCTAAATATCCAAGTGGATGCTGGCTGAGAACTTGTTTTAGGAAGTTTTCTTTGTTAACAAGGATCAAATTTAGCAGTATTCAATATTATGAATTATATAATGCATTTTAATTAACTTTTTTGTTCTAAGATTATGTAAATTAATAGCATTATTGAGGTTTATAAATTAAGATAATGTTTGGCTGGGATTATGAAAAGAATGATTAAATTTCTTCTTCTTTTTTTTTTTTTTTTGACTTTTGTACCTGATTTGTTTATGAAAAGTGAACGAGTATTTAAATAAATTAATAAACAAGCTAAAAATTCATAAAATATATAGCTTTTATATAAAAATTTCAATAAATAAGTTTATAAGTTCTGATCTAACCTATTAAATTATCAATTGTAATCTCTCATATTTTATCATGATAATACTTTTAAGTTTGCACCGAACTTTTACATTCAGATGTAAGTGTTGGTTCTCTCACACTTATATGCACTTATCATTTTTCTAGCTGTTCTAGACATTAGAATATATGTATTTTATATTGAGTTGTTGCACCATCATTATTTTTAATCATATATAACTTACAATTATTGCATTGCACTCTCTTAGCATCACTTTTTAATCCGTAAGAATTATGAGCAGTGTGAAAAGTCGAGATATACGAGAGAAAAGAGTTTCAGAGATCTTTATACAACATGATCTCATCGTTGTCTTCAATGCTTGCATCCCTAATAATTCAACATTTTGTAAGTTTCGGGTGAAACCCGAAGGCGCGAAACTGTCAGAGGTCAAAAGAAAAGTGAGGTTTGCGAGGTTTAAAATTAATTTTATTGGGCATTTCATACACACCACATAATTCTTATGTATTTTTACATCTTAACACCTAAACTTTAATAAAATAAATAAACAATTAAATAAATTAAACTTCATTAAATTTTATTTAAATAATATATTATATGTGATACAAGTTTTCATTGAGCTTAAGTTCAAGTATGTAACGAGATACTTGCTGAACAACAAATAAATTTGTTCGTGAACATAAATGAACAAGTTCGCTCACGTTCATGTTTAGTTCATTTAAATTCTAAACATCTAAAAATTATTCAAATTTATTTATTTATTAATTTGAATGAACATGATGCAGTCTCAATCAAACTTAATTTGAATTGTCCATCAAATGCATTGGTGCATGTAATTGTCCCAAAAGCAAACAAAGAAAAGAAAATATTACAAATCTTCGGAACCATCATGGGCATCAAATGATGCAGAACTTTTAAGTAGCTCCTCGCCAAAAAGTAACGGCTCAGACCAAGAGAGCAAAAATTATTACCAGACCTTTCATTTTTTAGAGTAAAGGACACATTTTTAAAAGGATCAAGAAAATAATATTAATTAGGGGTAGGACCATACTGGAGTTATGATATAAAAAGAAGCAAAAAAGGTCAGAAGATATGATGTTTTAATTTAAAACGCAAAAATCTTTTGCGTTTAATAAACACAAACTGAAGGGTCCGTTTGGGGCAGCTTATAAGTGCGGGCAGTGTTTTCAAAATGTTGCTCTACCTTTTGGTTCGCATGTTTCCCCAGCTTATCTGAAACTGCGTTTGGGTTTTTACACTAAAAGCAGACCGCGGGTCGACCCCTGCAGTCGGCCCGCGGGCCGCGTTTCAAGATAAGCAGCTTATCCTGAAACGCACAAGCTGCCCCAAACGGACACTTACATATAATAAAATATAATATTATGTAAAACGCAAAAAATTTCTAGTCTTATATGCAAAACGCAAAAAAAAAAAAATAATATCAAAAAACGCAAAAAAATTTTGCGTTTTCTAAAAGATCAAATTTATTGACATTTTCGCTGCTTTTTATATTATAACTCCCGCCTGCTCTTACCCCTAATTAATATTATTATTTTGATCCTTTTTTTAAATTTTGTCGTAAAGTAAACTGCATCAGAATTGGATTCCCAAAAGAAGTGGGAAGAAACAAAAACGCAGTTTTGAAAAGGAGGATGTGCAGATTGCAGCAAGTGAGAAGCTGCCATCCAATGCGAAATGCCTAAACAAAACTATTTTGTGATAATATCCCATTACTGGTTGTTTTTTCATTTCCAAAACTTGGCGATATCAAACCCTTCTGAATCCCAAATAGGACTATAGAAATTATACGCCATGAACAAATTTTTCATAGGGAGGGGCAGCACGAGTCTCAAGATAATTTTTAAAACAAAAAATATTTAAATAAACATAAAAAATTTTCTAGATTTATAGTTTCAGCATCGGCTTGAAGAGACGAATGCATGGGCACCAACATTGACCAAACTCAAGTCAAATCAGGTCAAGATCGAGTCAATAAACTATTTTGAAAGTGGAACGTCATCCAATTGAAAAGTCAAATAGATTCCAAATCTAGCAAGTTTATAATCAAATTAAGCATCTCAATATAACAAATCCAACGAGTCCAAGATCGTCAAATTCTAACACCATTAAGACACTCAAATGTCCGCAGAACGTCATCCGATCAAGGATATATCTCTGGTCGTCCGATGACGTGGTCATGATATTATTCTTATTTGTCGGGAGGTCTCTCCTAGACTATATAAATAGAGTCCCGTCCCCTTCCAGAAAGTGGATGAAAACCTGAGCTTGGAGGAGAATTGAGAGGAGCTGAAGTTCCGTGTTTTACACCAAAGATTCGACAAATGCTTTTCGCTCGTCGCCAACAAACAGTATCGACCACCGCTCGCCGGCTATCGTCGACTATTCTTGGCCAACACTAGCTCATTTCATCACAGAAAATAGGTGAATTAGCTTCATACATATATGATTTTTTTACGAAAAGTTAGCATCGGATTTGCATTAAATTTTCATCGAACGTGATATGAATGTGTTTGCTGCAAAATTTTGTGGTGGAAAAAATGGACACTAACTCGCAGCGTCAAATTTATCTTCACAGAAAACATTTTTGCATCTGAAATGTTGACACTATTAAGTAACTTGAAAGCAACGAAAATTTTGATGCTAGTGCCCTAAACCCCTTACACCTCGATAAAACCTCATTCACGCATTTTTAGTTTGCTCCCTTGCACTCTCGAAAGATCAAATCACATCAGCAATCCTCGCCCCCATCCCCTTCCCTCCCTCAAACTATCGGTCCAACATCTCCGACCAACCTCCACTGGCAAGTTCACAGAGTTGCCATCACATTTTGATGTCACATATGTGCGGCATCCACTTGAATGATACCAGACTGTGTTTAGTCTTTTGTAGCCTTAGACATCCAATAGAACTTCTCAGTGCATGTTTTGAGCATGAAACTAGGATTGGTATCGATTCAGCCCGACCCGGGAGAGCTGTATTTAAATGACATCCGTTTTGATAAAGGACACGTCTGTTGATCATTATGATGTTTAGATGTCATAGCTCGTCTATTTGGAGCCTCCCATGGTCAAGAGTAGTCACAAAACCCTCCCACACACATTTCGAGAAAGTTGGAAAAGTATCATCGATTTGATACTTCCCGAATGTTTCTTTTTAAGTTACGGAACCACATTTTAGTGATACGTAGCTTCGTGTAGCTTATAGATCTACAACGGGCCTTAACAGGCGTCTGGGGCACAAATTAAGGTTCGGGCCGTTACGGCCGTGTCGGGGACTTGATCAGTGGTCTTTGCTTGAAGTGACACATTCTAGACGTTCATATCAATGTTGAAGAATCTATTTTCACACTTAGACAGTTTACGGTAGTCCAGAGGATCTATAAAAAGGCATCCGCACGAAGTTGCACACACACAGCCCTCCCCCACCCTCCACAATGGGCTTTACCAGCGTCTGGGGCACAAATTACCATTACTGCGTTGTCGAGGACATGATCAGTGTTCTCTACTTGAAGTGACACATTCTAGACGTTCATATCAATGTTGAAGAACCTATTTTCACACTTGGACAGTTTACAGTAGTCCAAGGGATCTATAAAAAGTCATCCGCACGAAGTTGCGCACACAATCCCCCTCCCCCCTCCCCCCCCAATGTTGAATAAAGGATTTTTCTCCCTAGAATTCTCTATCTATTCTACTCTCTCTCTCCTTCTTCCTCTTCTCTTGTGTTAGGTATGACTCATAATACTAGGATTTGGAGTTTCTTAGAATAAATAAATGTCTCTTGGATTTGAAGAGTTGTGTCTCTTGGAACTTAGTTGGTTGGGGGGATTAGAGGGCACAACGGAAACGTGGTGGCCCAACCCACATTGATGCATAAGAAACTCCATGATGTATTTTCTCCTAAGGGGCTGGATACTTGCCAAGGTGGAGATTGTTAAGCATATGTATTTCTCCTTAGGGGGCTGGCTATTCGCTAAGGTGGAGATTTGTTAGGCATTTGTATTTTCTTCTAAGGGCTGAAAATTCGCCAAGGTGGAGATTTGTCGGACATATGTATTTCTCCTAAGGGGCTGGATGTTCGTCAATGTGGAGATTTGTCAAGCATATGTATTTCTCCTACGGGGCTGAATATTCACCAAGGTGGAGATTTGTCAGACATACGTATTTCTCCTAAGGGGTTGGATATTCACCAAGGTGGAGATTTGTTAGGTATGGCTCATATACCATAAATGGGACAGATGCTGGAGCGGAGCGGGGCACACGAGTCAAGTGGAGCGAAAGGATCTGTCCAATCGGGGGAGTTCCATTATGTGGGTTGGCGGTGCGAGGGCAACACCCCGCAATCTAATACAAGGGTAATTTAAGTAATTACATATTGTACTATGGGGTTATATATATGTCATGTTTGTAACCCTAGGTGACTCTCTGAGCCTCTGAGATTCTAAGAGCTGAATCTTGTATTCTGTACTCTTTTCTGAATATTGAAAAGAAAGTCTTCGCTCTGCTCTCGATGATGTAGACATCTTTGCCGAACCTCGTAAATCTCTGTGTGTTCTTTTGGATTTGTGTCGATTCTTGTTTTTCTTCACCCTAATTTCTCAACATCTTGGCTCTAACTCTTGAAGCATATACTTTCAAAAGACAATTTAGAATCCAACAATGCATACCACTTAATTTCTATGTATTTACATATCTAACGCTTAAAGATCCAACTAATACATCTATGCTACATTATTTATGCATGAAAATATGTATCTCATTTTAATTAACATGGTGGTGTATTTGATATTGATATGAAATACATAGGTCGTATAAATGTAAGAAAGTTTGGAAGACATATATATAAATATATAAGAACTCAGTGATATGTATGTAAATGCCCCCTTCTTTTAAAATCAGCCAAACAATTGCAGAACATGTGGAAGACATTGTATTCGTTATACTCCACATTTGCATAGTGAATCAATAAATTTGAGCTGAAATTGAAAACCATAATAAAAAAACATCCTTTTGTTCCATAGAAAGCCATTGCTAACTGTTACAGAACAAAACCAAACTTCCACATCACCTTCTTCTAAAACAGAGTTGAAGCTTTATTTATTTATTTACTTTTATTCAGTGATTAAGTGCACAAGGAATACTGCGAAATTAACAAGAGCAGCATCAAAGAGGAAGATTAAGCCCTTTGCCCACATCCACACCAATCAATTGAAGAATTCCCCTATGAAAAATCTGAAACAAAAAAAATGAAATAATTTACCTAAATCTGAATTGTTCCCCCCATTAACCAAAGCATCCACAGAAGCAAAATGAACTAACCAGTTCAACGAGGAAGGTACCCACGATGCCAATCATGCAAGCCCTAGAGTTCCAAATCTCAGCGGTGTTGGTGAATCCGAGAAAGGGCTCGGTGAGCTTCGGCTCAATCTTGGGAATCTCCACCTTCAGATCCCTAAATCTATTTGAAAAGAACAAAATGGGAAATCTATTGGAGAAGCTAATGATACTTACCCCAGAAGGGAGTTTTGCTGCACGGACCCTGAATTCCCTTAACTTCCGGTTTTGGGTAGGAAGAAAACGAAGCTTCGCCTTTCCTTGAACATGGAGACGCTTTAGGTTTGTAAGCGAAGATGGGGTGGTCACAAGGGTGGTTGCCATCACTTCTTTCTCCTCTCCGCCTCTTCTATCGCTATTTTTAACTTCACTCTCTCTCCCTCTCACGTAATCACAAATGTGTGAGAAAGAGAGTGAGGGGAGAGGCTAATACGCATTTGTGGATTACAAGTACCTATATATATATATATATATACATATATATATATTGAGAAAATATTGGGTGTGGAATCCGAATGCAAGTTTACGTTCGGACTTCAATAAAAAGATGACACCCGTCAAACAATAGACTCACCTTCTTTATTAAGAAAATCGGGCAAAAAATCAAAGTTTTGGAGGTATTTGAACCTAGTTGGAGAACAATCCTACATATTACTGGAAAAAAAACTGAAGCCGCCTATTCAAAAACCAGTGTCACGCCATCATTTTTCACTTTAGGTTTCCTGCTTCCTTTTCATTTTGTGACATATTTAGGAGATGAGGGCTATAATAAATCCTCAGCATATGAATTTTGAAAATGCAGAGTTCTTTAATTAAGGAAAAGAATAAAATGGATGTGAGTTTATCTCTTATTGAAATCATCACACTGCTTTCTTTTTTGTCTTGGTCTTTTATAATTTAAATCAATGTTATGTTGATATTGCAAGCTTTAACTTCTTTCTCACAATTTCACTCTAATACCACAACACCACTACTTTTTAAATATTAAATGTCTATGATATCATAATCTATTTTCTTTGACATAGAAGGAGTGAAAGATTTGATGCATTTGTGTCAAAAAAACTTTGCATCACCCCATGACCATACCAAGAGCAAACCAGTACCACTAAGTACAACATGAACATCAACAATATTGCACCACCCAAACACCACATGAATATCACCCAATACCATTGGTCCACCCCAATACCAACCCAAAGACACATCAATATTTTAAACAATAACCCCCAATACCACCCCAATACAACCACATCAATATTTAAATCAAAATTCACAATACCATCCCAATACAACCCCAATATCTTCCTAGTACCAACATCAATACCACATCTTCACTATCTACTCCCAAACCCCTCAATATCACATCAACATCACATCATTACTACCTCAATACCATATTAATACCACCACAAAATCACCCATCAATATCTTCTCTCAAAACACCCAATATCACCTCAGTACTACTCTAATACCACCCCAATACTATCCTAATACCACCCCAATGCCATCCCTTCAACATCTTCTCCCAAACCCCCAATACCACTCTAATATAACACCAATACTACCCTAATATCACCCCTTCAATATCTTCTCCCAAAACCCCCAATACAACGCCATTATCACCCCAATACGACTACTTCAATATCCTCTCTAATACCACTTTAATACCACCCTAATACCATCTCTTCAATATCTTCCCCTAAAACACTGAATATCATCCCAATATCACGCCAATACCACATCAATATCAAACCATCACCGCACTAGTATTATCACAATTTGAAATCTTACAATTTCTAAACCATATGATTGTATGTGCAGCCTTGTCAGCCAGACATTGTGGATAATGATTCAATTGTTGACAAATTGCTTGACACCATTTTGCACAATAAAAATGAGTCGTATGAATTGTATTATGCTTATGCACATCACATTGAATTCACTGTTCGAAAAGTCCATGTTCATTTTTGGCCAAATTCAATGAATATAAAATCGAAGGACTTATTATGTGGTAAAGCTGGTTTTAAAAAGGAGCCTAACCTCAATAAAACGCTTAAGTTTAAAAGAGCAGACACTATGACTGGTTGCCCAGCCATGATTCGATATGATGTTGACAAGGATGACAATTGAAAGATTAAAAATTTAAATTTATTAAATTTTGTAACCATTCCTTAGCAAAACCAAGTGACCAACTTCTCTTGAGATCAAGCCAGAGTATCAATGATATCAACATAAATGTGCTTAAATTAATGACGGATGTAAAGTTGGAGTTACCAATGCATTGGTGAAGTTGAGAAATTAGGTTTCATAAAAAGAGATACATTCAATTTCTTTCAAAGGAGAGAAGAGTGAGAATTGAAAATGACGACACTAATGCTTTACTACAACCGTTCACAAAAAGGAAAATTGTAGATAGTGTGTTTGCATGGGACTTCAAGATTGATGATATTGGTAGGTTGATGAGCTTTTTTTGGAGCGATGACATATCATGAGTCTTTTATGACTGCTTTGAGGATGTCATAATTTCTTATACAAGTTACAAATTGAATAAATATAACAGTTTGTGCACCATTTGTAGGGGTTAACCATCATTAGTAGAATATCCTTTTTAAAGTAAGGTTTTTATTGGACAAGATAGATGATTCCTTCAATTGGTTATTTAAAAATTTCTTTGTTTAATGGATGAAGAGCATCCATTGACAATATTCATTGATTAGGATCAAGCAATGACAAGGGCTATAGAAGATCCATTTTCTCATATTCATCATGGATTATGCAGTGATATATATTTAATAATTTACCTTCAAAGGTACATTGCTTCACTAACAAAAAAATAATAAATGATCTATTATATACTTGTATAAGTAAATGTGATTCAAAGGAGTTCGAGCAAGCTTAGGCTGAGATGCTTTATAGAGAGAATATTCATGACAACATTTGGTTAGGTGAGATCTACAACATTAGCATAAGTGGTCAAGAACCTTTAATAAAGATATATTTAGTCAGGAAAACTTATCCACACAATGAAGCGAGTCCACAAGTAATATATGTCGTGACATCTCCAAATCTAAAAACTTTATCATTGATTGTTTTTTGGCACTTGAAGGTGTCATGTCAACATGAAGACAAAATGAAAACAATGAAGATTTCAAATGTACTAAGACTGCAACTCTATTCGTTGCTAAAAGTAGTTCTATGCTGAAATAAACTACTTCATTTTATTCAAGAATGATGTACTTAGTTTTTAAAGAAGATTTTCTACATGGGGTAAGTGGGATTATTTGATCATAATCCTTTGAAATATTACATTACAAATTCGGATAGCAACCAAATACTGGATTGTTAAATTTGATATAAGTTCTAACTGTAAAAAAAAATTGAAATGATGGGCTTATTCTGTGGCCACAACATTAAAGTTGTAAGTCATGAAAATATTGCGAAGATTTCAGACAAATATATCCTCATGCGATGAACTTTAGGTGCTAAGAAAAACTTCAACTTTAGAAATGGTTACAAATCTTTCAAGGAGTTGTAGCTGAAAAAGGATTTATCATGTCGTTTTATTTTTCGAATTCACGCCCATAAATATTCGTATCAGATAAGCTTCAAGGCCCAAGGCAATCAAGGAGTTGAACAATACAAGTTGGAGACAATAAGAAAATTTTCGGATGACGTTGACTCAATTTTAAGTGGGAAATTATGTCAAATAAATCATAAGCCAAGCATATAAATGTCTGAAAAAAAAATACAATATGAATCTAAAAGACCCAACAAAGATACAGCCAAAGGGTGCATCTAATGTCAAGTTAAAAGGGCATTGAGAAAAAAAAGAAGAGAACTAAAATTAAAAATTAAAATTGCTACTGATTTTATGCAACAAGTCACTCTTGATTACCATAATATTACTTTAACTTGTTGTATATTTATATCAGAGGAAAAGAGAAAGAGCCTTTAATATTTGAAGTAGAAAATGTCTCATCATGTGCTGCTCATCTATGTTCATTACTAAATTATTTCATGGTGGTATGACCAACCTTCTATATACCCAGTGATTTATGGATGAATAAAATATTTATGAATTTTATAACTAGATCTTTTCCACAGTTAAGCACTACACACTAGGTATTTTACGCAAGTACTCGTATCGTTCAAGTAATATAAGACTTTTTTTAGTTCAGAGTACCGATCCCACGGGAAAGACTGTTAAATTTTAATAACTTCAGAAAAGTTCTAATTGAATAAAAAGATTCTTAGCCTGGAAATAAGTTCGATTTAGGTTGTGCTAGTGAATTCTACCAAATTACCACTAATCCTATAAATTTAATATAAAGCTGATTTTACTAAAGTTAAATAAGTTCAGAGAATTCAAGCTATGAAAAATACCCTCGCCTTATAATGAACTTAGTAATTTGTGTAGGAATAAGTGCATAAAGAAATTATGTTTAACTAGGTAAGTGTTTCTATCTATCACCCAAAAAACTTTCAAGTTGTCCCCATTAAATTTATCTCCCTATTTATTTGCACTGATATACATATTAATTTTCCTTCGCCCTTAGATCAATGAAGTTTTTACTAGTTGTTAGCACCACGACACTCCCTGATCTTAATGGAATCACAACAGATTTTAACACACCAAATGACCAAATTAATATTTAAATGAAGTGTGAAGTAAGAAACCATCACAATCATGAATAAAAATTCATTCTAAATGTAATCTCATACCCACGCATATTACTATTTCAACACAAGAGGAAGAAGAAAATGAATTACTCACTATGCATGAAGAAACCACAAGAATTCATCTTATAATAAAGCAAAGTCATACAAGATGAGTTTACACGAATACAAGACAATATGAAATAAAAAAACTTATCTTTCTCCCTGAGAATAGAAGAGAAAACTTCTGTGTAGGTGATCTCCATATCCTCCTTGCACTGCTAACAACAATCCCTTACAATTTTCACTCAAATCTCTCAAATAAAAAGTAGAAAAATGAAAAACCTAGATCTATGCTCCCCTTTCCTACACACCTTTTCTTCTTGACTTCTCCAAAATCTCTTCCTTCATTTTGAACTACCTCCCCCGCAATTAACCTCCAAATTTTGTGTAATACTGCTCAAAGCCTATCCATAACAGTTCTGGCGCCTAGGCGCTACCTTCTCGACAATGCCTGGGAAATCACTGGCATTCCCGAGAAGGTGGCGCCTAGACGCCACAGACCGGCTAGGTATGCAATTTTTTTTAAAAAAATTCATTAATCTAAGAAATTATATTAATCTAAATGTGTAACAATTCATAGAATTATATTACTATGGGTGATGTAGCTATCCTATTTTTAAATTTTTAAATTCTCAGTCATTAATAGAAACTTTTTCGGGTTTAAAAAGACCGTTGAAATTCAATTCTTCAGAAATTTTCACTTTTTATTTCCAACAAATGCTGCCAATCTCAATACATTTAAAAACAATTTTTTTTTATGAAAAGGGGTCCACGATTTATTTAAAAAGTTATTTTGGCCTTTATTTCACCCTAATCTTAATAGCTTATTTAATTATACTTACATACATACCACTCAATTCTTATGTATTTACATATCTAGCACCTAAACTTCAATTTTTGCATTCAGCCCACCATACCTTTGCATTAAAAGGTGCATTTCATGTTTTAAACTGATATTATTATTTTTTATTTAAAATGAAATATTTGACTGATATAAATGCAAAAAATAATGTTCAGGTGCTAGATATGAAATACATAGGAATTGGGCGAGCTCGCTCGTGTTCGGCTCGTTTATATTTCGAGCTCAAAAAGTGTGTTCGTATTCTGCTCGTTTGCTTAGCGAGCCGGACACGAGCCGTTCACGAATAAAAAGTCATTTTGACAACCCTAATCATGTAGCCATAAGATGTTAAAGATTGGGGTAAGATTTAAAACATCATTTGAATCTAATTTAATAATTTTTATTCTATTTTCTTCATTAAAACTTTTAATTGATTATAAATCTTTGTAGCCTTATAGTCAATTAAGATTTTAAAAAATACTACTCATCAAAGATATATATATAATTAATTAGTAGTATTTCGAGCTAAAACGAGCCGAACACGAACGAATAAATATATATTCATGTTGTTCGTGTTCGATTTGTTAACTTAACGAATGAGCCAAACACGAGTTTTTAACGAGCCGAACACGAGCTATTTGCGAACAACGAGCCGTTTGACAACCCAATTGAGCGATATGTATTTAAATGTCCCTAAAAATTCTTGCTAAAGTTTGGAATTAGATTCCATTTTCAGTTCTCATCATAATGAATAAAAAAAAAAAACAGTTACTCGTGTTGTTTGATTAAAGGGGAGTAATAAATGATTCTTACTCAAGTGTATAATTAAGATCTGCAGTCGACCAAAAAAAATAATCATATACCATTCAGATAAATTTTCTCAAGTTAGTACAAATCACTGAATTTCTGAAATTAGTACAAAAAAATCACAAAAAACAGCATTTAAATCACTAAACCCATGTAATGCATGGCGATAATCAGCTTGAAAAGCCAAAAAAAAAAAAGAAAAACAACTAATTACAGGCTAAACATCATTAACACAGGTCAGCAAAAGCTCTTCTTACTTTTCTCAAATTCTCTTCTGAGATACCAAACCTTTTTATCTGTTTTCAAAGCCAGAAACAGTTCTCTGCTCTCCCTCTGCATCAAAAGATCAATCGAAAACCCATATAGCTCGTCGTCTTCCTCAAGTTCCTCAATCGAATCAAGCACACGAACTGCTTCTGTGATTGTGAAGGATTTGTTCAGAGCAGCTGTGGCTTTGCTTCTGAGGGTAGCTGCATCAACCAATTGCTGAATCTGTTTCTGAAGCGTTTGAGCTTTCAGCATTTGGTCTTGAAACATCTGAGACACACCTGCTGATGCTGTTCCTGCCATTCCAGATTTTGGGCAAGCCATCTTACTTCTGGTGGCCTTGCCATTAGATGAAGGTTGGGAGGCTCTTTTTGAACCACTGTAAGATTGCCGAATCTCGTTTACTAATTTCACGTCTTCGGGTAATGATTTGGTGCTTTCACACTCATCGAAATCCTCGTGGTCTTCGTCGGTGACAACCGGAGGTAAAGAATCGGAGTTGCGTGGCCATGGAAGCTCGGCAGTCATGAACATCTTATCCAACTTTTCTTCCATCTCAGGATCAATGCCATTATACCTGAACTTTTTAGCTGAGGGAAACTCCTAATACAGAAACACTGATGGTTCAGGAGACGTGAAATCATAAAAATGTGTTAAAAAAAATCAAAGAAACAAAAAAAAGCATACCTCAAGTTTTCCTTTCCACCATTCATCAGAGGCATCAATGGTTTTTCTCTTAGGATTCCAACCAAATCCATCTGAATCCTTCTTCAAATCCTTCCATAGCTTCCACTCTTTTTTCAGTAGATCCCATTTGTTTTTCAACTGAAGCCTGTCATAATCTCTACCTGTAAATTGCTTGAAATTTTCAACTAAGTTAGTCCAACCGGTTTTGTTGAAATGCGTGTTGGGTCGGTTTCCGAGAGCGATTTCTCTCAAACATAGGTCACAAAACATCATGATGATTTCGTATGACCAGGTAGCTGAGGGTCCAGATTCACGGTTCTTTCCCATCTACCATTTGAAGAAAATTAAAACATCAAACACACACAAAGACACACACTAACGGACAAAATAGTCTCAGCAAAGCAACAATTGCTATATAACGCCAACATATCACACAATATGACAATACTCTTCACTATCCTTAATTGTCTAAACCTATTCAAATAACAAAGGAGAAAAGTTTCTAGATGCTGCATGGCACTACGCAAAAAACAGGTGGCAGGATGTTAGAGGAAATCCTATATGATGTACAAACAATATGATCACTGACAAATAGACGAAAGAAATTTAATTCTTGAAAAAAAAAATGCAATAAAAAACAAAAGTGATGATCCGCCTGCAATAAAAAAATTTAAAAAAAAAAACAAAAACTTCACCACTAATAAAATATCATTAACGAGAAAGTAGCTAAAATAGGCCCCTGACTATTTATATGAGATCATTCTAGTTCTAGATTTTATAAAATTGTTAAATTAGTCACCAAACCATTTTAATGGGGACTAAAATAGTCATCATTGAGGATTATTTTAACCCATATTTAAAAAATCCGGTGAATAATTGACACTTTTAAACTCCGGGGCTATAATGATCTCCTGCAAAGAATCAGACGAATATTTTGACACATTTCACTTCATAAATATGCAAGATCTACAATAAAAAAGAAACAACAATCCAAAAGCAAAAGAGCAAAAAATAGAAAGAGAATTTATGAAATCGATGCCAAAGTCACGAAAGAATATCATAATCCAATCTCCTTCCCAGCAAAAGCAGAGACACAATGAGACAATCGACAAAAAACCACTTCAGACCTCAAATGCTACAGTTAAGTATCGCTGATTGATACACCCAGAGAATCTTAAAATGACAATTGATGAGTGCTAGAAAATTCACGGAGGTAGAGAAATGAATTATCGTCTTAGTGTTGCGTTAGGATTCAACACATGCTCAGATGAAAATGAATCAAGCTATGATGACACCAGAGATTCTTACGTTGAAAACCCGTAAAAAAAAAAAACCACGGGGTCTGACTCAATTGTAAAAACTCACTATAAGTTAATAATTACAGATGTCTCTTGTCCCACAGGCGGGAAAAAATTACTAGCTTTCCATGTTATAACGTCGACTGACGATGTTGAGTCAGCGGTGGACGGCAGAGGTCGGCGGTGATCGATGGTAGTCGACGATAATCGATGACGGTCGGTGATGGTCGACGGAGGTCAGCGGTGATCGGTGGCGGTCGACAGTGGCCAGCAGTGGTCGACAGAAGTCGGTGGTGGTCGTCGACGGTCAGTGGTGGTCGACGACGATCGACGATGGCAAGGATGATGTTGGACTTGAGCTCCTTCTAGAAGTCTCAAGTTCTCTCTTCAGCCTCCTCTCTCATGTGAGGGGTGAGTTCTCTCTTCATGTCATTAATGAAGGACTATGAACCATTTTGATTGGATGGTCCGGAGAGCTTCCCTTGATCGGATGGCGTTTGATGGATATTTGTGTGCCTTAACGATGTCTAAATTTAGCAATCTTGAGCTCGTTGGATTCGTCTTGTCGAGATGCTCGACTTGACTATGAAATCGCAAGATTTGACGTCTGTTTGACCTTCCAAATATGTCCAAAAATCTCTCATAAGTGGTTTAATGATTTGATCCGGGTTTAATCTGACTCGGATTCGACTAGCTTTTATATCACTAGGTTCGTCTTATCGAGCTGGTCAGTTTGACTATAAGTTTATTGAAATCGGAGTTTTGGATGACTTTTAATCAAAATTTGATTGTTTCTTGTTCAAAAGATTACATCGAGATTTGTGCTGGTTAATGAAAATTTATTGGTGGCGTGTCAGTTGCTCCCTTATTTTCGGGCGAGTCTAACTTCTTCGTCCGAAAATATCTAGATTATGAGTTTTTTCATTTTTGTTGGGCATAAAAANCAGAGCCTATATATATATATATATATATATATATATATATATATATATATATATATATGAGCGAGATTCGATCTCACGCTACCTGCAAATGACAAAAGAGAACTACCAACTGAGCTAGACTCAATTTAATATTTTATTCAGGATAAATAATAATTTTATTTGTATACTGATTGTAATAAAGTATATATATCTAATTCTTTTATGCATAAAAAAAATGAAAAAGCTCCTAATCTAGGTATTTTCGGACGAAGAAGTTAGACTCGCCCGAAAATAGGAGGCAACTGATACGCCGTCAGCAAATTTTTATCAGCCAGCACGAATCTCGATGCAATCTTTTAAACAAGAAACATTCAAATTTTGATTAAAAGTCATACAAATCTTCGATTTCAGTAAACTTATAGTCAAACTGACCGGCTCGATAAGACGGACCTAGTGATATAAAAGCTAGTCAGATCAAGCCCGAATCAAATCATTAAACCACTTATGGAGGATTTTCGGACACATTTGGAAGATCAAACGGATGTCGAATATTGTGATTTCACAGTCAAGTCGAGCATCTCGACAAGATAAATCAAACAAGCTCAAGATTGCTCAATTCCGACATAATTAAGGCACACAAATGTCCATCAAACATCATCCGATCAAGGGAAGCTCTTCGGACAGTCCGATCAAAATGGTTCATAGTCCTGCATTAATGACACCTAGAACACTATAAATAGAGTCCCACCCCTTACATGGGGGAGGAGGGTGAAGAGAGAACTTGAGGCTTTGAGAAGGAGCTCAAGTCCAACATTATCCCTGTCATTGTTGATCGTCGTCGACCACCACTGACCGTCGACCACCACTGACCGTCGACAACCACCGCCGGCCACCGTCGACCGTCGCCGATCACCTCTGAACCTCCGTCGGCCATCACTAACCGTCATCGATTATCGTCGACTACCGTCGATCACCACCGACCTCCATCGACCACCGCCGACTCAACGTCGTCAGTCGAAGTTATAACTTGAAAAACAAGTAACTCTTTCCCGTCTGTGGGACAATAGGCATCTGTAATCATCAACTTGTAGTGGGTTTATACAACTGGGCCAGGCCCCGTGATTTTTCACCTTTACGGGTTTTCCACGTAAAAACCTTTGGTGTAATCATAGCTTGATTCATTTTCATCTGAGTGTGTGTTGAATCCCCGCGCAACGCTAAAACGATAATCCATTACTCTACCGCCGCGAATTTTCTAGCATGCATCAGTTTCTTGAGTAAGTTTTTCTTGTGTTGCCTTTATTATGATTTTACATTTAATTTAATTCTGTTATTTGTCGTGTGAAAAATGTTTATAAAAAAAGAATGAGATGCTTCAGCAGCACAAAACCATCTTGTCAACAGTGGTCTGCAACTATCCTATTACAGCCAATAAAGGAATCTTAAAAGATAATGATGTAACGTTATTTCTGATTGTCGGATCAAAAGTGAATGGCATTATTTAGTTCAAACCAATTAAGGATAAAAAGGGAAAAAAAACACTATATAGATTGGAATGCACTTATGGAGGATGAAAACTCACCCAAGCTAAAGCTCAAAAAATGGNGGGCTAAACCCGGGAGCCTAAAGCGGGCTCCGAATCCAGACCGGCGGGAGCTGAATCTGGACCGGCAAGCGGGAGCTGAATTCGAACTGGCGGGAGATGAAACTGGACCAACGGGCGGATCTTGAATCCGGACCGACGAGAAATGATTTAATTGACCAGTTATAACTCTTTAATTTGAAACAGAATATGAAACCAAATGAAGACAATCAAGTTGAAGATTGAGATCCTAAAGCGGGTCACGCTAAGCAGCTGAGTTTAATTAATTAATTAATTAAAAAGAATCTCAAAGACTACGGAGAATTAACTGATTCAATTAATAGAATTTAAAAGAGCAACTTAATGAATTCTACCATTTTATTATTATTATTATTAACGATTTTAATTAATTTCAGCCATAAAGGCAAAATTTGAAATGAAAAGTTTTCTTTTTTCATTATTATTATTAACGATTTTAATTAACTTCAGCCAAAAATGCAGAATTTGAAAGATAAAAAAGTTAAAGGAATATGAGATGAAAAGTTATTATTATTATTATTATTATTATTATTATTAACGATTTTAATTAATTTCAGTCATAAAGGCAGAAATTGAAAAGTAAAAAAATTGAAGGAATATGAAATGAAAATTTTTTTTTCTTTTTTATTATTTGTTTAATGTTATATTATGCTATAAATAGATGCATTTGATGAGGGGAAAAATCACAATTGAGGAGGAGAAGAAAGTCATCCTACGTTGCGAAGAAGCGAAGAGTTGCGAAGAAGAGTTGTGGCGAAGCGTTGCGGCAAAGTGTTGTGGTGCAAAGTTGCAGTGACGTGTAGCGACGAAGCGACGTAGTATAGCGTCACGGCAAAACATTGCGGTGACGCGTAGCCACGAAGTGAAACATTACTAAAATGACGACAGCTGGAGAACCTCATTCTGCTGAGAACCAGAGAAAAAATCAGAACCCAGATGATGCAGTGTCAACTGTGAAGGAGAGCGAATTGAATTTTTTTCGAAAGAAGTATTTCTTCTCGAATGATATGGTAGTGAAATTACTGACTTCAACTGATCGAGCATATTCCCCACCTAGGTATGTTACCATCATGAGGCTGTCTTGAGAGTTGACTTACGATTTTTTTCGGCACCTGAGTTTATTGAAATTATGAAAGGCTTCGGGGTTTGCGTTGTTCAGTTATCTTGTCGAGTGGTGACAGTCATTATTGGGTTGATTATTTTCTTCAGAAATCGCAGGTTAAAGTTAACACCGACTATTTTGACACAACTGTGTGAGTTCTTTACTGATACGCATGATTATGTGTTGTTTAAGCATAAGCCGTTGGATTTCCTTGTAAAGGAACCGATAAGACAATAGTCCGTAAAATTCTTATTTGCAAAAAATGATTGGGGGCTCCTCGAGAGGTGATTAAGGTTCCAACATTTGTCTCTCTCTTCAGACTACCGAAGAGAGAATATTGCAGATGTTGGGATTTCGTAACATGAAGAATCTGTTGTTTGAGATAGTATATTTACGAATTTGTGAGTGAGGAATTATTGTTCAAGGTCAAGCTTTCTTTTCACTCCGAACAGTCAACAGCTGTAGTGTTAAAGAATTCCAAGAAGAGACATTCCGTGCCAATCCTCGCAGAATCCTCAAAGCGGCTCCCAACGAGCAGTGACTGTGAAGTACTGCCTCAGAAACAAAAGAAAGTTGAAACATTACGGGAGCTCTTGTCAAGCCCTTTACTATTCACGTTTCAGAAAATATCTTATCTCATGAATGTACTGGGCTCCTAGAAACTGAGAGTTTTGTAAGTTTATTTCATTTTCTGCTATTATATCATTATTTCATCTCTAACCCATATTTTTTTCTTCTAGGTGAATAAGATGGTGGAAAACCAGCAGGGGCTAAGACTTGCATTGAGAAATTGAAATTCTGAGTTTGTTAAGATCAAATATTTTCAAGGCGAGTACAAGCGTCGGTATGAATATGAGATTGAAAAAATTACATCTCTGGAATCACAGTTGACAGAGTGTATGACAGAACTTTCAACAATGGCAACCTCCCTCTAGTTGCGGCTTCAGGATCTATAGAAAACACGGGAGGGGTTTGTGGAAGCACGAGCCAACCTTCATGAAAGTAATAAGAGCGTGCGAGTCTTTAAGTCGACAGTGTCAGCCCAAGAAGAAGAGATCCGACTTTTGAGGTCCGCAAAAGATGTTGATGTTTCAGAAATTAAGCGTAAAACGGTCGAGAACTGCATGATATCGCTTAAATTCAAACCTATCATTCGAGACCATGTCCAAGAAGCTCATGATCGTGTACTTGATGTTAAGGTAAATGAGCAACAGAAGTGGTTCACCGAAAAAGGATTCATCTGGGGTTTCTTGAAAGGGAGTCGAGCGACACAACGTCGAACCGGGTTTATTGTTGAGGGGTTTTCTCCAAGTCAGGCTTCAAAGGACTCTTCCTAAGATTCTGATCGTGATGACATCGAGAGTGAAATGAATAAAGTGTTCTTCAATGACAACGAAGTGGCGGAGGAGAACGTTGACGTCAATTAGTGTTTTACTCTTCCTTTTAATGTTTATAGCGTATTTGTTTTTGTCATGTTGCTCTAACTACACAGATGTTATTGTTTTCAAACTTTGTCAAAATGATGTTGTATTAGCGATGCATGATGATCATCTTATTTTGTTAGTTGTTTGCCCCCCCGAGTATCTTTCTGGTGATAAGCTTGAAACTTGCTTAATTTCATGTTACAGTGGATACAAGATATCATTTAAAAGATTTAATATGTGAGACAGTTACTGTGAGGATAAATCACCAACAACATTTGACTTGGTTGAGACTATCTATCAGAGTTTTATTTGATGATGCTAACATGCATAGGAGGAGCCAATGGAAGTTCACCGAGGACTTATTAACCCATCCGAGGTTGTTTGTTGGAGCATTGTTCACTTACAAACCTGTTTGGAATGAGTCAGGTGTAGCCCACCAAAGACTGTTAACTTATCCAGGGTTATTTACCGGAGTAAAAACTTGACGATGTTAACTCATTTGGAAGATGTTAGATCGAATCTCCTAGGGATTGATCGTGTTCTGACTAAGATACAACCGGAGTTGTATATTTCTCGGGTCGAGAGCATGAAGTGACTCATGAACGAGTCATTACCCTTTCTAAAGATATCCTTTTATGTATTGGAAAGTAAGTAATATTTGAGATACATTGATTATGTATGAGTTGCAATGTAATAACATATGTGGAGACATTTTCTCTAGAGTCACAAACATTGTGTCTGGTCGTCATATATTAAATCGCGTAAGTACTTTAGTTGTGGGATTGAAAATTTCTCACAAACGGCGTCAAACTGATGAGTGCTAGAAAATTCGCGGCGGTAGATTAATTGATTATCGTCTTAGCGGTTTTTCTAGCACGCATCAGTTTGGCAAATTTTCTAGCACGTATCAGTTTGACGCCGTCTATGGTCCACATATGTTATTACATTGCAACTCATACATGATCAATGTGTCTCAAATATTATTCACTTACTTTCTTATACATAAATGAAATCTTTAGAAAGTGTAATGACTCATTCACGAGTCACTTCAAGCTCTCGACCCGAGAAATACACAACTCCGGTTGTATCTTAGTCAGAACACGATCAATCCCAAGGGGATTCGATCTAGCATCTTCCATATGGGTTAATATCGTCGAGTTTTTACTTCGGTAAACCCTGGAAGTTAACAGTCTTGGTGGGCTACACCTGACCCCTTCCACACAAGTTTGTAAGCGAACAATGCTTCAACAAACAACCTCGGATGGGTTAATAAGTCATCGGTGGACTTCCGTTGGCTCCTTCTATGCAGGTTGACATCATCGAATAAAACTCAGATAGATAGTCTCAGCCAAGTCAAATATTATTGGTGATTTATCTCTACAGTAAGCTTCTCACATATTAGATCTTTTAAATGATATCTTGTATCCATTGTGACATGAAATAAAACAAGTTTCAAGTTTATCACCATAAAGATACTCGAGGGGCAAACAACTAATAAAATAAGATGATCAGCATGCATCACTAATACAACATCATTTTGACAAAATTTGAAAAGAAAAACATCTGTGTAGTTAAAACAACATGAAAAAAGCAAATACGCTAGAAACATTAAAAAGAAAAGTAAAACACTAATTGACGTCAACGTTCTCCTCCGCCACTTTGTTGTTATTGAAGAACACCTTATTTAATTCACTCTCGATGTCATCACCATCAAAATGGTCCTCTGAAGCTTGGCTTGGAGTGAGCCCCTCAACAACAATCCCAGTTCGACGTTGTGACGTTCGGCTCCCTTTCAAAAAAAGCTGGATGAATCCTTCTTCGGTGAACCACTTTTGTTGCTCCTTTACCTCAACATCAAGTACACGATCACGAGCTTCTTGGACGTGGTCTCTAATGATAGTTTTTAACTTAAGCGATTAGATGAAGTTCTCGACCGTTTTACACTTAACTTCTGAAACATCAACATCTTTTGCGGACCTAAAAAATCGGATCTATTCTTCTTGGGCTAACACCGTCGACTTAAGGACTTTCACGCTCTTATTACTTTCACGAAGGCTGACTCGCGCTTCCACCAACCTCCCGAGTTTTCTCAAGATCCCGAAGCTGCAACGAGAGGGAGGTTGTCATTGTTAAAAGTTGTCCTACACTGTCAACTATGATTCCAGAGAAGTAATTTTTTCAACCACAGATTTATACCGACGCTTGTACTCGCATTGAAAATATTTGATCTTAACAAACTCGGAATTTCGGTTTCTCAATACAAGTCCTAGCCCCTGCTGATTTTCCACCATCTTATCCACCTAGAAGAAAAGAAATATGGGTTAGAGAGATGAAATAATGATATAATAGCAAAACATGAAAGAAACTTACAAAAATCTCAGCTTCCAGGAGCCCAATACATTCATGAGACAAGATATTTTTAGGAACGTGAATAGTTGAAGGGCTTGACAAGGGCTCCCGTGATGTTTCAACCTTCTTTTGTTTCTGAGGCAGTACTTCACAGTCACTGCTCGTTGAGAGCCGCTTTGAGGATTCTGAGAGGACTAGCTCGGAAGGTCTCTTCTTGAATTTCTTTAACACTATAGTTGTTGACCGTTCGGGATGGAAAGAAAGTTTGACTTTTAACAATGATTCCTCATTCTAAAATTAGTACATATACTGTGTCTCAAACAACAGATCTTTCATGTCACGAAATCCCAACATCTGCAATATTCTCTCTTCGGTAGTCTGAAGAGAGACAGACAATTGTTGAAACCTTCCTCGTCTCTCGCGGAGCCCCCAATCATTTTTAGCAAAGAAGAATTTTACAGACCATTGTCTTATCGGTTCCTTTAGAAAAAAATCCATCGTATTATGCTTAAACAACGTACGATCATGCGTATCAGTAAAGAACTCACACAGTCATGTCAAAATTATTGGTGTTAACTTTAACTCGCGACTATTGAAGAAAATTGTCAACCCAAAAATAACTGTCACCACTCGACAAGATAACTGAGAAACGCAAACCCCGAAGACTTTCATAATCAATAAACTCAGGTGCCGGAGGAAATCGTAGGCCAACTCTCAAGGCAGCCTCATGAATAGTAGCATACCGAAAATGTGGGGAATATGCTCGATCAGTTGAAGTCGTTAATTTCACTACCATATCATTCGGGAAGAAATATTTCTTTCGAAAAAAGATCAATTTGCTCTTCGTCACAGTTGACACTACATCCTCTGGGTTCTAACTTTTCCTCTGGTTCTCAGCAGAACGAGGTTCTCCAGCTGTCGCCATTTCAGTAACGTTTCCCAGCGACGTTGTACAACGTCGCTTCGTCGTCACGCGTCACCGCAACGCTTCACTGCAACACTATACCATGTCGCGTCGTCGCTACGCTTCACCACAATTATGCACCACAACACTTTGCCGCGACGTTTCGCTGCAACTCTTTTTCGCAACTCTTCGCTTCGTCGCAACTGTTCTCAACAACGCAGGATGATTTTCTTCTCGTCCCACTTGTGATTTTTCCCCTCATCCAATGCCTCTATTTATAGGCATGATATGAGATATAACATTAAAAAAATAAAATAAAAAAAACTTTTCATTTCATATTCCTTCAGCTTTTTACTCTTTCAAATTCTGTATTTATGGCTGAAATTAATTAAAATCATTAATAATAATAATAATAATAAAAGAAAAAAATTTTTATTTCATACTCCTTCAGCTTTTTTACCTTTCAGATTTTGTATTTATGGCTGAAATTAATTAAAATTATTAATAATAACGATAAAAAAAAGAAAAAACTTTTCATTTCTTTTTGACATTTCAAATTTTGTCTTTATGACTGAAATTAATTAAAATCGTTAATAATAATAAATGGTATAATTTATTAAGTTGATCTTTTAAATTCTATTAATTTAATCAGTTAATTTTTCGTGACCTTTGGGATTCTTTTTAGTTAATTAATTAATTAATTAAATTCGGCTGCTTAGCGTTACCCGCTTCAGAATTTCAATCTTTGACTTGATTGCCTACAATTGGTTTCTTATTCTGTTTTAAATTAAGGAGATATAATTGGTCAATTAAATCATTTCTCGTCGGTCCAGATTTAGTGCCCGCCCGTCGGTCCAGATTCATCTCTTGTCGGTCCGAATTTAGCTTTCGCCTGTCCGAATTCNAATTAAATATTTGAAAAATAAAATCATTTGCAGATGTTAATGGTTTGTGTTCCGCATTTTGAAATAATTGATATTTTTTTTTACTTCCCTAAAATGAAAGTGACCATACATAGGCTGATACATGAGATAAAATAGGAAAGAAAGAATAGAACAAAAAAGGAGAATAACATAAATTTAGAGGATATATAATATATTATAGAATGAAGAAAAAGAATTGAATAATTAGTAACTTCCAATATAAAATCTATATGAAAATACTCACTCTAAAGCGGAAGCAATATATTAGCTGGACCCAACTAAGAAAATGGAGTGTTCCAAAAGCCCTTACAAAAAGCTTTACGAATTAATTTGGCTAAAGATACGACTGCGATCTTCTCGGATAGAACTGCATCTCTAATTAAGTGACAATCTTGTACAAAGCAATCCAATACAACTAAAGAAGGATGTAACAACAACTAAATGATCAAGGCATTCCTCCCTAGCTTCATCATCGACAAAAATAAGAGCATGAATAGGCTCCCCTCGGCGGCTCTAGTGTCAAATTTCTGATGGCCAATTAAAATGATGAAAATGCTAAGGGAGTATTTGGTGGCACCCTTTTAATAGGATTTGTTTTTAGATTTAACGTAAATCCAGTCAAACATGAAAAGTAGAGTAGCTAAATCCGGCAATCCGCAATCCATTTTCATCTCCATTCCGTCTCTTTTTCGACGTAAATCCAGATTACTAAAGTTGACTATTCGGTGGATTTAATGGATTTAGCTTAGGAAGAAAACAAGGTCAAACAAATTTTGCTAAGTAGCTCAAACAAATTTAACCTTAATTGACTCAAGCATTACTCTAAATTTAACATCTGGATTTGGTAAATCCGAATTTACTAGACTTACTAAATCCTATTTAACATAACTCCTAGTTGCAGCCAAACACCTCATAAGTGGCTTCGTCCACTCAAAATGGATGATAAAAACCAAGAAAAGTTTTTGCCCTTCCATCGAATTCACAACCTACTACCAAATTCTAAAATAAGTTTTAGAAAGGAGATTGCATGCTTGATCCAACAAGGGGTATCTCCACTACTTACTCCAGAACCAACACGTTTATATCAGTATCAACCTCCTTGGGGAAAGCCCAAAAAATAAAAATAGTGCAACAAAAAATCCAGCGTAGGTGAAGTTGAAATTAAGGTGAATGTCATATTCCACTCCAAATTTCACAGTCGAGACTTTCTAGATAAAAGCTTCATCTTGCTACTGGTTCCCTCTACGCATTTGGCAATCACCCCCCCTTCAAAGTAGACTTTAAGAAGAATAAATTTAATTTTATGCCAACAAAATTCATTTTATGCACGATCTTAATGTTAAAATGCTTAATGGAAACATATATCAAGCTAAAATATATGATGAGTGGATAACCAAATGCTTTTTCTTGATTTTGAGAAGGTTAATGATCAAGTGCCATGAGAATTGATTTGATCTGCGTAAAAAAAAGTGTCTGATATATATCATTATCAAATATGTATATATGATTGAGCCCTAACTAGAATTAAAAGAAATTGTGAAATGGCCTAGAATGTTACGGTCATGATAAGTTTACATTTTGAATCAACATCAACTTCATATCTTTTTGTATTGATAATGACAATGCTCAAAAAAGACATGCAAGTTGAGTACATTGGTTTATAATTTTTGGTAATGATATAATTCTAGCTGATGAAAACTATCAAAGTAAATGAAAAGTCTGAATCATGAAATATAGATAGGCTTTCACCTCCTAAGAAAATAACTACCCTTCACCACTTCTTCTAACAGAAGAGCAATTAGCTTCTACAAATTTAGATATTGTTCAAACTCTAGAAAACTCCAATGATTACATGGAAATTCATTTGTTATTACTTTATCTTTCAAGCCAATTTGCTCATGGTTCAATCTTCTGCATAAAAGTTGGGAGTTTTTTCCTATAATTATTATTTCCTCAGTGTAATCTAAAA
>JXCR01112021.1:0-15873 GCA_002079205.1 Phalaenopsis hybrid cultivar | reverse complement strand
TTGATATATATATATATATATATATATATATATATATATATAAATTAAAAATCTAAATTCTTATTTTCTCCAGGAACAAGTTTTTGGTTTTATTGCAAAATAAGAAAACATAAGTGAAAAATATCATCAAAGACATTGTTATAATGTGCACATAAACAATAAATCGGGATCACAAACCCTTGGACCAATTTGAACCATCAATTGAGCCTAACCTAAACAGTAGCCCAATCCAAACCTAAGTCTTGCCCAAATTCCCAAAAATTGACCATGAACCAAATTCCACTAAATTGAACCCCCAATCAATTCAAAATGACCCAATTCTTTTTCTAAACTACTCATGACAATCATCCAAGCTAATTTGATCAATGAATTGAGCCAAACTTAAAGTCTATCCAAACCCAAATTCAAATCCATGCTCATGACATGATTTTGAACCCAAGCCTTGAATTGAGCCAAACCATTCAAATTGACCAAGTCATGGTCACTACAGCCAACCTTTGGACTCTAGGGACTAGGCTAGACCCACCTAGCCCACCCTGCATGAGCCATGGACCAAAGGTCCCTTATTTTAGGGCATCTCTTTCCATATTGGCTAAACCCAAATATATTTTCCATCAACCATCAAACCTTCAGGGATAATCATCATTAGTCTCACTTAACCACTCTAGCCACCAGCCCTGGCCTGGTCGACCGGCTTAGTGGCCGAAAAACGCCAAAATCAAGAGACTCCCATGGCCAAAACTCAAAATTTGAACTCCCAGATTTGGCTCATCCCAATTTTTTGCTTGCAATTCTCTTATCTCCACCTAAGCTGCCCTTTACACCCACTCGCCAGCCAAGGTGGTTGCACCTTTCCCATCTTTTTAAACAGCACCTCCCAACCAAAGGAGGAGACTATCAATTTCCTTGGAGAAACTCTGCCAAATTTCTTCCAAAGCTCCTCCAAGACCTCTTAAGCCCATTCCAACCATCTTCCCCACCGGTTGAGCTCAATTTTAGAGCTCAAATCCAGTGCCTTTTACTGTCATTCCACAAAACCCCCTCAAACTCCAAATTAAACCAATCCTGAGCTTCTCCAGCAAAAGAGAGCAAGATTCCCACTAAAACCCCCCTCTGTTAAGCACCCTAACCTAGCTTTTGACCAAGGCCACATCACCATTTCATTGAACTTATACTTGGAGCTTAAACTAAAGCAAACCAACACTTCTAGGAGGTTCATTGGACTCCACTGAAGCTTCCACAAGAACCCAATCAAGGCCTCACCTCTTAAGCAAAGGTATATTTCAAAAACTCCAATTTTTTACTCGGTTTCACCAATTGTGAAGAGAAGTTTAACTTCATGAGAATACAACTGTATTGATGTGTTTGCCTTGAGTAAATGAAGGTGTCATAACAAACCCCATGTGATTTGGTTGAGTATCGAGAGAGATCTTAAGGTTTCAGTGTGGACGGTCATGGGTTATTGTCATCGAGGACGATGATGGAGAGTCGTTGGATCATGCATGTTTCGGTTTGACCGTCCAGATCACGTCAGATAAGAGAGCAGGACATAAAGCGTGGGCTAACGAGGTGAATTTAAATGGAGGAATGCCACGCGGAACCTTGGAGCTGCCTAGGATGATGTGGTGTTGATTGGTTTAAGTAGAAAAATAAGGATTAAATAATTTATTTAATTCAGATAACTTCAAAAATCCATAACTTCGTGTATAAAAATCATAAAAATAAAATAAAAATATCTTGTTGCTTGGCGAATATAGGAGAATAATGTGGAATAAAAATAAAAATTATTTTATGTTTCTTTGAATTTTTATTAATTAAATACTCTCTGTAATGTTTTAATTTTAATTAGATAAATAATCACCATGACTTGAAATTTTAGGTGTTGATTCCTCATGCTAATAGGAATGTTCTCTGATTTTTCCAAGGTCAGAGAGCTTCTCTATCTTTGAAACCCTAATTTTCAAGCCTAGATAATTATTTTTGCTTGAAATAATTTTATTAAAAAAATATAAATGAAAAAACTATGAGATAATTTTGGTAGGTCTCCCCTGGTCAAAGGATTCTAAGAAAATTTTAAAATGAGATTTAAGTAATTTTGCGTATTTTTATAGTTAATTAAATGTATTAAACTTGTAATAAATTAATTAAATAAAATATTATTCAAAATTTAGCAAAATCAATTCCACATTGTGAAGAATAATCATATTAACTCACTGTAAAAATTTGGAATCAATTTGGAGCATATTTATTACTAAAGTGAATTTCTAACTAAAATGGTGTTTTTTGTATTAAAATAATTATATTAAGTTAAATATAATTAGGAAAATTATAAAAAATGGATTTCAGAGTTCCTTGTGATCATGAACATTTAGAAAAAATACAATTTATATTAAAGTAAATACTTTACTTTTTATCCTATTTTTGAATTAAAAATAACTAGAAATTGCAAAAATACGAAAATGGACTAAAAAGTTCCTAATTACTTCCTAATCACTTGGGAATAATTAGAATATTTTTCCTAATTTTTCTAAGTTAGTTATAATTTTCTAAATGCTAAAAATGTATTTTCTCTAATTTTCATTAAAATAATTATAATAAATAAATTAAAAATCACAAAAATGAAAAGCTTATTTCTTTGAGTTCTCTGGACTTATGGAAATTTAATAAAAATATAGAAAGTAATTTTTGTAATTACAACATATTTTCTATTTAATTAAATCACTAAAGATCAATAAATATATTTAATTATTAAAATATAATTTAAAAAATTATGAAATTTTGTTCAAGTGGTCCTCTCTCCTAGGTGCACCTCTGATACACCTAAAATAATAATCTTTATAAACACATTTTTATACCTATTTTTTAGATATTGCAGTTAAATGAAAGGTATTTGTGTATTTTTGTTCAGGTAATTAAATGGATGAAAAATAATGAAAGGAGTGAAAAATGATCAAATTTGGAGCAAAAATTTAAGAAGACGTGCAATTGAACCGAGACGCCTAAGCTCCCAGAACTGGCGCTTACGTGTCAGTGAAATAGAGAAGGCTTCACCTTAGTGCCCAGTACCTCGCGCTTAAGCACGAGAAGTAGTTACTCGATGATTCAATGAATTTGGACAAAATTTTGAAGAGGTGTTTGAAGCAACCCTTGGTGAAAACATAGTAAATAGTTAATGGATATGAAATTACATTCAATTGGCTTTTGGAAGGAGACAACTCTTGGAAGATTCATTGAATGTGGACACATATTGAAGAGACACCAAGGCACTTTTTGGAAAATTATAAAAGAATATTTGGATTGAAGAGGAGAAGAGAGATCATCAGAGCCATAAAGCCATCATCATCACACACACACGGTCGCCACTTTTCTTTTTATTTTAAGTTGTAGTTTGTATTGTAAGTGTAGGAAGATATTCAAACAAACTTCAAGACTTTTGTGGAGAGGATTTGAGATAAGTTTTTATCCTTGTGACTACATTTGGTTTTAATTAAACTTCTTGTTTATTTGCATGATTTCTACTTTCAAACTTAAGTGTGATTTTGTTTTCTCCATGAATTTGGAGTAGTTTTCTTTATCTTTTTTCCTTAATATGATAAGTGATTAAGTATTGAATGGAAGTTTTGTGAAGTGTTAGTCTTTAGCGTTGGAAGAAGTTGTGATGATTTTAAATCTTGTACTTCATTTACTTCTTGATTTGGCCAATTCAGATGTTAATACCTGTAGTGAGAACATATAAGATCTGAGATAGTATTGTCTCAGTCAATAAATGGTAAGAATCACATGAGGTTGTATGGATGAGAATGTAATTCATATGATTGAGTGCAAATAAATAAGTTAATGAACTTTAAAAGGTGTATAATTAGAGGACTTTAAAGTGCCAGACTAAAGCCCCCAATTTAGTTTATAGTTTTAAGTTTTGATACAACATATTAGCCCCCAAGTAGAGGGAGAAGAGGTAACTCTAGAGTGAGAGCTAGTATCTTCTCTACCTAAACCATCTTCAAAACTATTAAAACTTCAAAATTAGCTAATTTTATTTATAGGATCTCTAGTAAGGCCAAAGAATATTATTACTTGATCCCGGTTGAAATATATTTGTGTAAAATTTTTAATGTTGACTATGCTTTATAACAATACCAAAAACTTGATGTGGTATTTTAGTAATAATAACCTTAAGCACTTAAGATTGGGATTCTACGCAAGTATATGTATTGTTATCAAGTAATATAAGACTTTCTGCTTAAGTCTCAAATATCGATTCCACGAGAAAGGATTAAATTAGAATTGATAAATTAATTTACAGTCACTAACTTTGTATATGTATGATACTAACAAAACTAAATTATTAACTACTAGAAAAACTTAAATGCAGAGTTTAAAAAATAGTAACTACTAATTATGTTTATGTGATGAAGTTTTCTTATATGAAAAAGCATCTTTCCCACTACAATGAGTTTTTTTGTGAAATGAGATTAGATAAATGGTTTATATTTGTATTGTGACAAATAGGAGCAATTTTAATTCTCTACCGTTATTCAATGTTATAGAAAATCATTGGTTAATCTTAGGTTTAGTCCCTAAATCCATGGCTAGGCTAGGAGGATACTGGCTCCCATTCCAGAGCTCCCACTTCCCTTCCTATGAAAGCTAACTCTAGCTTTAATTTTAAACACTAAGATCAAATTGAGGATTGTTAGTCTGTCACCTTAGAAATCTCCAATTCTACACTCAATAAAGTATATTTCCCAATTTATTTGCACATAATTCCATGAACGAAATACTCCTTCATGGACTTAAATGTGATTCTCACTCTGTTGCAGAACTCATACTCCATTTCTCGGATCATATATTTCACAACATATTTTAACAATTCAATTAGCCAAATCAAAAAGTAAATTAAGAGTGGAGTTGAAAAACCATCACAATTTATTTTAAATTTTAACATTGGCACATTCAAATTATCTCTTCATTTCACCATATCTTAGAGTAAGGAGAAAGATAAAGGAAATTATTGGCACATCCATATTATCTCTTCATTTCACCATATCTCAGAGTAGAAAGAAAGATAAAGAAAACTGCAATTATCTCTTCATTTCACCATATCTCAGAGTAGGGAGAAAGATAAAGGAATCTACTCAGACTTCATTAAGATACAACAAAGCACAAATTTCATATATAAAAGAAAGTTCATACAATAATAATAAACAAACAACACTTATCTAAAACTCTTTCTCAAAGTAAATCCCTTGTAGCCTCTCTTAGGAATTGTAGGAAGAAGAAATCTCTCACTTCTCTTCCTCTTCAACACTTCTTAGAAAAGAATTCACACTTAAACTCACCACAAAAACTTAAACTATAAAGACAATTACTAACTAATGGTGTGGGATGACATGGAATGTAGGCGTGCGAAGAGGAAAACTAAATGAGTGGAAGAATGCTAAATGGTGTGAAAGGGGGGTTACTGATCGCCTAGGGTAGGTTCTCCAATAAGTGCATACAAAAACTCTTCAAAAAGCATCCAAATTCGTCGAATCTTCTAGAAACAGGGTTTGCACTGACACTAGTGCCAGAGGCCATTTAATTAATCTGTCTTCTCTGTCAAACGGTGCCGTCGGCGACCAGTCTGGTGTCGTCGACGCTAAACAATTTTTTAAATTCTCCATTTTGACTCCAAATTTCATTTTTTTTTTCTTCATTTTTTCTCCAAGTCCTAAAAATCAATAACGTGCGATAATACACAAAAAATACCTTCCATTAAAGTGTAATATCACCAAAAATAAGTATAAAATATGGGTTTAAAAATGAATATATTTTTGGTATATTAAAATCCCCCAAACTTAAATGTTACTTGTCGTCAAGTAACTCCTTTACTACATTAAAATATGACTCATGGTAAAGATTTTAACTTCTAGATTTTTATATCTTAGTTTACTAAATATAATAGTATAACTTAAGAAAAATTTCAAAATAACTCTAGTTAATACTAAAGGTATAAAAATATTTAACAGTCAAGTCTAAGATTTTTTATTATCTATTCTTTTCAAGAAAAATTGCATATTATTAATATTAATGCCACTTAGAATATCCATATGGAAAAGAACTTTATGAAATTTTATTAGTAAATATGTTAATACTAAAAGATAAGTTTAGAAAATGTAGCCAAGACTTTTTCTTTAAGTTGATTCAAGTGAAACCAATTTTTAATTAGTCATCTCCTCAAGCTTCTCCTAACATCCTTCTTCTTTTATTTTCTTTTTTCTTTTTTTTTCTTTTTTTTATGATCATTTTTCTTTTCTTTCTTTTTCCTTTTTTTTATGTGAGGATTACTATATCTGAATAGCCTTTAATGATTTTGAACTTCACTATCCTCCTCTTAAAGTTAAAAGCTTTTCACATTCCTTCACTTTATAAATGTATATCAGCTTAACAATTTTTCATAAAGTTTTATTCTTTTCTTCTTACATGAATCTCTTAAGATTTTTAATACTTCAAAAATACAAATTCCTTTACTTAAAATAGAAAAACATAGTCTTATTCTATCATACCAAATATTTTAATCTCTAAAATTAACCTTTATTATTTAAAAATTTTTACTTAAGCTCACTAAATATTCAGAAACATAAATATAATTATCTAAAATTACTCTCTAACACTAAAGGTCATGTTAAAATTATTTAAACATATTTTGAAAATATAACTAACTGAGGAAAAATAAAATTAAGTCTCTTTTTTTCTTAAAAGAAATTTTTCTTCCCCCCCCCCCAAACTTAAATTTTTAAGAGATTTTAAATGAAAAACTGAAAAATAAAGGGTAAAAGAAAACATTTAATACATAAAGAAAAGCATAACTAATGAAGGTTCTGATTTGAAACTTAACTCTGAAATATTATAAGTGCTAATATGAAAAACTACAAGACTTAAAATATTAACTAACACATAATATATATATAAAATGCTGAGAAAGAGTTAACTACAAATACATCCAACAAAGTACTAAAAACTATTAACTTCCAGCAGTTTCACAAATCTACAATTCACAATACAACATAAAATTAAAATAAAATATCACAGTCCACAAACAAACAGTCTAAACATTAAAGTACAACCAAACATAAAAATAAATAGAAATCTAACTAAAGCATCACCATCATCATCTTCTTCTTCTTCTTCTTCCACATCCAAATTGTGTTGTTGATATGTAGTAAAAATAGGGTGAGTAGGAAACTAAACTGAGTGATCACCCTTCATATATTTGACCATTGCATCATCATAAGCAACATCATATCCTAACTTTTGTCCTATCAAATCATCATTGTGAGCATGTCTGGCCTCTATATTTTCCATTTTACTATCCGGTCTTAATATATCTCCCTGTTGGATCATCGTCTACTCCATAAGTTCCTGAAGAGTAGGGGTACTAGAAGTACTTGAAGTAGAAGGAATATCCCTGGTCCTACTTCCAGATCTTCATCCAACATGAGATTCATAAGTCTTTATATTGGCAGGCCGAATAGATTTTAGAGGTTCAATCCTCTCCTCATCTGCTCTATAATCAACTCCTGCCTGTTCATATAGTGTGAAGATCAGTGCGGGGTGAGCTAAACCACTAGTGGTCTCTCCCAAAGCAATAGATCGAGTGTTCTTATAAATAATAGAGCCTACATTTATCATCATCACCTGTTGGATATAGAAGTTCAATATGGATCTATCCTTTGTTACCTCACTATGTTGGTTTGTTGGTATCATTCTTCCATAAATAAAATAGTGTTAGGCCTTAGATACTACATTTAACATAGAAAGAGGAAAGTTTACCTTAACACCATTCTTCACTTTCCACGTTCCTTTTCCATCAGTAAGAAAAGAAATAACCTCATCCAAGGCCTCATTCATAGCAGAAAACAATTTGTATTGGCAGTTGTACACATCTTCTAACTAATAAAATTCCTTAATCTTCCTTAGAGTAAAATCTACCATTTTCCTACGAACAAACACCTAATCTTCAGAAGTTTCCTTGAAATTGGTGTAGAACTCCATCACGACACCAATAATTGCTTCGGCAATAAATTAGCAAAAATTCTACCACTGTCGAGCATTGATTAATCTTTCAACTTCTCCGCCCAAATTTTTAAATCCTCGATTCGGAATCACTTTTTAGTTGTAAGTAGGCTATTGAAGCAAATGTTGACCTTGTAGTTGACAAACCTTTGATCATCAAAATCTACCTTTCTCTTTCCTTTGCTCATTCTTGGTGTTATGGTAAATCTAAGAAAATTTGATAAAATCAAAATAAATTCCAAAAGAGTCCAAAAATCACAATGTGAAATGTTTTAAACTTAAATCTACTAAGTAAGAGTTCTTCACCAAAGAATTTTCTCAAAATCATCCAAAAAAATCTCAAATTTTTGGATCTCGGGAATGTAGGATAAATCCTTGGTGAAAATAAAAAATTTTGAGTTTAAAGTGTAGCTCTTACCTAGAGAAAATGAAATCCAAACTTCGTTTGCCTTAAAATCTCCTCAAATCCAAGCAATAGCAATCCCTAGGTGCAAAAACCATAGGTTGAAGGTGACTCAAAGGTTAAAAATGGCATTTTACTATGCAAATTATGACTTTTAAGGGTGTTTGGGTTGATTTGGGTTGAGGGCACTCTCGGCGCCAGTTGCCAAAAAATTCATATTTTGATTTTTTCAAATTTCAATTTTCTCTCAATTTACTCCAAAGTTTATTTAGTCTTTTTGAACATTAATTTTCATCTTAAAATAATTCACAAACAAGTATTTTCACTAACAACACTAAACTAACTTTTATATATGAAAATACATTTTTTACAAATACATTTTTCTAATCACACTTTCACATCCTTAAAACAAACTAAATTATAATTCAGAGTCGAAATCAAGCCACAACACTTGAACGCTGACACAAAACTATATACAATTAAAGTCAATAGAGCTCTAAAGCAAAGTAAAGTAAATTAAATCCACACAATTACATTAAAAACATAAGTATTATAAACTAATAAAGAGTCTAACTTCTTCAATTATTCTGTCTCATCTTCAGTAATTTCTCCTCCTCTAATATCTCACATAGACTAATAATGGACATACAAATTGTAGAAGGGTCGGTACAAGAATTAATCAGTTGAATTTTCATTGATCCATCCATTCTTCTTGAACATCTGCACCAATTCTGCTTTAATTGTCCCAGTATGATCAAAGTTCTCATTCATTCTTCAATCTAGGTGATCAGAAAGTTAGTTAATATTTCCTATTGCATTCATAATACTCTGAAGTTCTCTTTCTATTTTATTCATCTTCTTTTCCAAAGTCATCAAACTTCCAACTACTGGTGGCATCAATGGTGTTGAAGCATGTGATGAATGATCCAAAATAACATCTACTGCTTCATTTCCATTCCCTATATAATTTCCATCAATAGGAATCATGGGCTCCCAAGGTAATAAAACTTTTTCTCAACTTTCATATGGAACTTGAGATTGACTGCAAAGTAGGAAAATTGTAGAAGCAAGTTCATATATTGGCCCATTCATAATAATACAAATAACAGATTTGAAAATAATCGACCCCACATCAATGGGTTTTTCCATTTAAATGTAATAATTTAAAATGGCACTTTCTTTTGTAACCCTACTAATCTTCATGATAGGGAGTAATTTTTCATATATGAAGAAATGCCATTGTTTTCAAATTGGATTAAGCAGTGAAGCAGAGAAACTAATGTATCCCTCATCTATGATTTCCCAATTATCATTTTCATTCGTTAGAAAATTATATAATTCTTGCATCATATCTCTTGTTGGGATAAAATTTGTATAATGACAGATTGAAATATTTTCTATCATATACAAATCATTAATCTGAGCCGGATTAAAAGGTACAGCCTTACCTCGAACGAAGACAACTCCTTCAGTAATTCCATGTAAGTTAGCATAAAACTCCTTTACTACGGGTACTACAACTTCAGCGGTAGTGTAGCACAGAACATCCCAACGCCTCTGCACAATGATTTTCTCAATCTGTGAACTTGGATTACTCACTCCATGGTTGACAAAGCCTCTCTTCTTGAGAATTCTCTTCTTCAAGATGACTTTCTGGTATAATCTCTGCGTGTCAAAACTGATAAATTTACTTCTATTGAAAACTTCATACCTTGAAGTATTTATGAAATTGGAAGCCATGGAATTTGAAATTAGGAAATTTCTGGACGTTCAAGCTAGTTTTTAGGACTTCAAAAACACCTCTCGGCAGTTATTAAGGAGAGAAATTCCGCTAAAGTCCACCAAATCTGCTCTGCATGCGCAAAACTGCTCGGGACGCCGTCGGCGCTCCCGGTGGCGCTGTCGGTGCCATGGTCCATTAGGCGGGTGTCGTCAGCATCAGAGGCCAAATTCGCGTCTTTAATTTTTTTGTTCAATTTGATTCTAAATNTTGGTTTATTATTTTAGGTTCTGATACAAGATGTTAGCCTCCAGGTGGAGGGAATCGAGGGAACTCTAGAGTCAGAGCTAGTATCTTCCCTGCCTAGCCGGTCTTCAGAACTATTCAAACTTTAAATTATGCAATGTTCTTTATAGCATCTCTAGTAAAAGTAAAGAATAATATTTCTCTTATTTGGCACAACACTATTTGCATACTTCCACAACTGAAATCCTATACTTATTACTAACTCATGATAAGGATAAAGATATTTTCATATTAAGTGTTTTTCTCTTACATAAACTCAAGTTATCTTTAGAAGTTGTTACTGTTTTGTCAAAATGTTAAAAATACTCAAAAGATTTGAATTTTAATTACTATAAAAATATCTATAGTTTAAGTAATTGTTGTTTTTACATAGAAAGTTTGTTGATCAATTGTGCATATTATAAGTTTTCCTGTGGGTTTGATATTCAGGTCTTAATCAAAAACCATTATATTACTTGATAATGATACGTATATTTGTGTAGTATCTCNTTTGAAGGGGAATATATTTATGAAGCATGAGAAAGATTTAAAGAACTCTTAAGAAAGTGTCCATACAATGCAATACCTATTTATGAAGCATGGGAAAGATTAAAAGAACTCTTAAGAAAGTGTCCACACCATGCTATACGAATTGGTTAATAATTCAAACCTTTTATAATGGATTAATTGGTTCTCTTAGATCTATTATCGATCCCGCTGCTGGTGGTTCATTGATGTCAAAACTATTTCATGACGCTTATGTTTTAATTTAAGAGAAGGCTACCAATAATTTTCAATGGCCTTTTGAGATGGTGAATCCAAAGAAAGTAGCCAATATTCATGAAACTGATGCATTTACTATGCTAGCAAATCAAGTTGCTGCAATTTCAAGGAAGTTAAACCAATTTGTAATGAATTTTTCTCAACTAATTTCCATGATTGAAGAGAATTAATTAGGCCAAATGGTAGATTCTCAAACCTCATTAAAGACTTTGAATGCCATAAATAATCGCAAAATAACCCATATTCCAATTATTATAACCCAGTTTGGAAGAACCATCCCAACTTTAACTGGAATAAAAATTTGGGTGGTAATAATCAGCAATGGGGGAACAACCAAAGAAATCCATTGAGAAACTGGAACAACCAAGAGAATAATAATTACAGATTTACTTATCCTCTAGGTTTTAACAGTAATACACAGTTTAAAGAAGAAGTGGTGTTACAAATGGGTAATCAGTTACAAAGTTAAGGAGCTACAATTAGAAATATAAAGAATCAACATGGGCAAATCGTAAGTTCATTAAGTAATAGATCCCAAGGAACACTTCCTAGTAATATTAAATAATATCAAAAAGACAAAAATAAAGAGCAAGTTAAAGCAACTTAGAAGCGGAAGAGAGTTGGAAGGTAGGGTTCAAAAAGAGATTGAAGTAGAGAGAGAAGAAATTGAAGAATCAAAAGAGGAACCTCCGAAAGATTCTGAAAGACCTATTTCTCCGCCAAAAATTGATTTAGAAAAACCACCACCTCCATTTCCTCAGAGACTTCAACAACAAAAGTTGGATAAGCAATTTTCAAAATTTCTGGAAATATTTAAGAAGTTTACAATCAATATTTGATTTGCTGAAGCCTTAGAACAAATGCCAAGCTATGTAAAGTTTATGAAGGATATTCTCAATAGAAAAGGAAGTTTGAAGATAATGAGACTGTTGCACTTAGTGAGGATTGCAGAGTTATTATTCAGAAGAAACTTCCTGAAAAGCTTAAAGATCCTGGTAGCTTTACAATTCTATGTGCAATACGAGAAAATTTTTATGGGAAAGCCTTATGTGATTTAGGTGCAAGCATTAACCTTATGCCATTATCAATATTTAAAAGATTGAGATTATGAGAAATAACCCCTACTACTGTAACTCTGCAGTTAGTGAATTAATTTATCTTTCCTGCTGATTTCATTGTGCTAGAAATGGAGGAAGATAAAGAGATAACTATCATTTTGAAGACCTTTCCTAGCCACAGGAAGAGCAATGATAGATGTGCAAAAAGGGGAATTAACAATGTGCGTCAATGGAGACCTTTCCTAGCCACAGGAAGAGCAATGATAGATGTGCAAAAAGGGGAATTAACAATGCAGACATCCTAGCCACAGGAAGAGAAATGATAGATGTGCAGAAAGGGGAATTAACAATGCACGTCAATGATCAAACTGTTACTTTTAACATTTCAAATTCAATGAAATACCCTGCAAAAGGTAAAGATGATGAATGCTATAGAAAGGATGTTATAAGATATCTGAGTGAATGTCATTTCAAGATTACTTATGAAGAAAAAGATTTGGAGCACGAGTAAGAAGAGGAATTAGATGAATGTGTAAACCTTTTTAAGGAAGATTTAAGTTATGTTCAAGAAAGTTTTGAAATTTTGGACATCATAGACAAAGATAAATCATTTTGTCCATCTATTGAAAAACTTTTAGAACTTGAGTTGAAATTACTTCCTCAACATTTAAAATATGCCTTTTTAGGAGATTTCTCCACTTTACGTGTTATAATTTCCTCGAAGTTAACAAAGGAAGAAGAAGAAAAGCTGATGAAAATTATGAAAAATTTTAAGAAAACCTTTAGATGGACAATTGTTGATATTAAAAGAATCAGTCCTTCAATTTGTATGCATAGAATTAATCTAGAAGAAAATTGCAAACCCAAGATTGATCCATAAAGGATATTAAATCTTGTTATGAAAGAGGGTGTAAAGAAAGAATATTTAAGTGGTTAGATGCTGGAATTATTTACCCTATTTCAGATAGTGCATGGGTTAGTCCAATTCAGTTTGTTCCTAAGGCTGGAATTATCTACCCTATTTCAGATAGTGCATGGGTTAGTTCAATTCATTCCTAAGAAAGGAGGAGTAATTGTAACTGTGAATGAGCATAATGAGTTAATACCTACTAGATAAGTTACAGGGTGGCAAATCTGCATTGATTATAGAAAATTAAATCTTGCCACTAGGAAAGATCATTTTCCACCACCCTTTATAGATCAAATGTTGGATAGACTAGCCGGGCACAAATACTTTTATTTTTTGGATAGATATACCAGATTCAAATATCTCCTGAGAATTAAGAGAAAACAACATTTACCAGTCCTTATGGTACTTTTGCTTTTAGAAGAATGCCCTTTAGTTTATGTAATGCCCCTACTACATTTCAAAGATGTATGATGACAATTTTTTGTGATTTAATTGAAAAAGGGATTGAAGTCTTTATGGATGACTTTTTAGTATTTGGAACTTCATTTGACTCATTTTTAAAATATTTATCTAAAGTTCTTAAGCATTGTGAAGAAATAAATTTAGTCCTTAACAGGGAAAAATGTCAATTTATGGTAGCAGGCGGAATTATATTAGGTCATCAAATATCAGGAAATGGTATGGAAGTAGATCCTGCTAAAATTCAAGTGATGGCTAATTTACCTTACCCAACAAATGTAAGGGAAATTAGGAGTTTTTTCGGACATGCTGGATTCTACAAGCGATATATTAAGGACTTTTCTAAGATTGCTAAGCCTTTATGCCATTTATTGGAGGAAAATGCAATTTTCAATTTTTGATGAGGAATGCCTAAAAGCTTTTAAATTATTAAAAAAAATTAATCACTGCACCAATTATAGTTTCACCAAATTGGGAAAAATCTTTTGAACTTATGTGTGATGCAAGTAATTATGCTATTGGAGCTGTTTTAGGACAAAGATATGCTAAAATTTTCAAAGTTATTTGCTATGCTAGTAAAACTTGTAATGAAACTCAAATTAATTATACAACAACCGAAAAAGAGTTATTAGTTAAACTTGATTTTTAAAGTTAATTTTGGAATTTATCAAATTTGTAGAATGACACCAATAATGAAAAGGAGCAAAGGAAAGAGCCCATTGGATTCGAGCAAATTTGTCAGTTCAAAAACTCACAGTCACAAAAATTGAATCAAAAGCGATGTTTTAAGAGTCCAGGTGGAGATGTGGAAGACCTGATAGTTTGCTGACAGTGGAAACAATTTTGTTGTTTCTCTGCTGTTGCTGTAATTTATGTTGTAAGAGAGTTTTATGCAAATCTCCCAGAGGCTGAGGACGATCGAGTTATGGTTCAAGGGAAGTTGGTTCCTTTTACTCTAGAGGTAATCCACTTATTTTACCATTTACCACCGGAGACTTTGTGTTTTTATGCGAATTATAGTCCTACGGAAGCAGAATGGGACGATATCATATCTTATTTGATTGTTGGAAGAGGACTTTGGAAGATTACAAATGAGAGGAGAGTAAATTTTCTAATGTCAAAGTTGTGTGCACCATCAAGGACTTGGCACTATTTTATATCTGCTCATCTGCTTCCTACAAATCATCTCAGTGAAGTGACGAGAGAGAGAGCCACATTGAATTATTGTATTCAGGAGGGAAAGCCCATCAACATAGGGGCTTTGATCTATCACACTATCATCAGTTCAGCTGCTACTGCTACTACTGCAGGTATGATTTGCTTCCTTGATATTTTTTTTATGCGAGCTGGCTGGAGTAAAGTATGATAGTTGGGAGGAAAATCTGTTGCCTTCGAAGCCCATTACGAAAGTGAATGTGAAGACTTATTTGGAGCATTAGATTTTTGGCTGGAGAGGAGGATTTTCCAAGAGCTATGGATTATAGAGGTCTGCTGCATCTACCTCTGCTGCATCTTCATCAAGACCATCTGCTTCACGTGCTTCTACATTTTGAGGTGAGTCAACTGAGACTCAAGAGAAGTTATTATAGAAGATGATGACTCATATCCAACTTTACCGTTGATAAAGTTCAAAATATAGAACAGTTTGCTGAGCATATAAATATGTATAATAGGAGAAAGAGTGACTTTGAGGAGAAATAATACCTAGCTCTGGAGGGCCTGATTAGAGGTGACCCAAGAGTAGTATTTCTTCAACACCCTCATTATCCTGACTATGAGCCTAAAGAAAAATGGTATAGTGGCAATTCTGAGAGTGGATAGGAGTAGAGATGAGAGAAAAAGTGTTCGACTTAATTTGGTTTGATGTATTTTTATGATTGTGTTTTATTATGGACTCTGTGATGTAGTACTACTACATATGCAGTTATGCGATGTTGTGGACTATGTTTTATGTTGTGTTTTGAATTTTTATGTTCTATTGTTCTTGTGATTATTGTGTTAGATAGTATTTTATTTTTAAAATTTTAAGGTAGTAACTATTTTTGTTTTTAGTACTGTGGATTGGTTAGTTTAGAACTTAACTTAATTCCATGTTTTTCTTAAAGTTAAAAATCTTGCTAGCTTAGATCTTAATTTTAAAATTCAGAAACTGCTATCCTGTATTTTTCTTTTATCATGTTAGTGTGTTGTTTGCTTTTAT
>JXCR01112005.1:36382-51056 GCA_002079205.1 Phalaenopsis hybrid cultivar | reverse complement strand
GTATTCATATTTACTATGTTATAACAAATTAAATAATTTATCTCATTTTTATTTTAACTAATCAATAATATATATAAATATAATAATAATAATAATATTATTATTATTATTACTAAATTATNCTAAATCAAACACGTATTCATATTTACTATGTTATAACAAATTAAATAATTTATCTCATTTTTATTTTAACTCATCAATAATATATATAAATATAATAATAATAATAATAATATTATTATTATTATTACTAAATTACTTTAATAAAAGAGGCTATCCCTTACCTTGGTTGATCTCCTTTCTCTTCTTTTTCGTTCGTAGGCTAGGGCAAGACCGAAGCTCTTCCTTCGTCTTCCTCTTCGACTCGGCTCGTCTCAACAGAACTTCTCCTTTGTTCGAACTCCAACCACACACATTTCCTCTCCTTCNTTATTTTAATAAAAGAGGCTATCCCTTACCTTGGTTGATCTCCTTTCTCTTCTTTTTCGTTCGTAGGCTAGGACAAGACCGAAGCTCTTCCTTCGTCTTCCTCTTCGACGCGGCTCGTCTCAACAGAACTTCTCCTTTGTTCGAACTCCAACCACACACACTTCCTCTCCTTTTCTTGGCTCATTCTTCTTACTCTCTTCTTCACATAAACGCTTGCGCCCTTCTTTGTGCGATCCTTTGCACCGCAAGATTAGGGCACTGACGNCTCTTGGCTCATTCTTCTTACTCTCTTCTTCACATAAACGCTTGCGCCCTTCTTTGTGCGATCCTTTGCACCATCTTCCCTCTCCCTCTGTGCTCGACTCGTCTTGCCTGCTTGAAGCGTACGAGAAATAGTTTCCTCTTTGTCTTCCTCGATTGCGGCTTGACAATTATGTCGTCTCGGCTCCTTCTCCCACGTCGTTCTCAAGTAAGTGGGTATGCAACTTATATAGGCAAAATTACTTCAACTTCTCGATCTCGTTTCCTCTCCCCTCTTTCAATTCATCTCCCTCCTTTAACTGTCAACTCCTCGCTTCGTCTCCTTTTTGTTCATTTACCCGACGTCTCCTTTCCTCTTCCTTGATTCACCGTTTTTCATTTTTTTGTGTAACAGAACAGTTATAAGTAGTGTGACGTCGTGCCTATANGATCTCGTTTCCTCTCCCCTCTTTCAATTCATCTCCCTCCTTTAACTGTCGACTCCTCGCTTCGTCTCCTTTTTGTTCATTTACCCGACGTCTCTTTTCCTCTTCCGTGATTCACCGTTTTTCATTCTTTTGTGTAACAGAACAGTTATAAGTGGTGTGACGTCGTGCCTATAAAAATTCATATTTTGTTAAGCAGACATTGATAGTAGGACCAGAAACACAATTTCATGACTTATAAAAACATCTAGTTATTCACCAAGGATGATAAGAACATTGTACTTCCACCTTGAAAGAAGCCCATATGAAAAGTGATTAGCCAAACAATGGAGCCATGGATCCCATACTACCCNACCAGAAACACAATTTCATGACTTATAAAAACATCTAGTTATTCACCAAGGATGAGAAGAACATTGTACTTCCACCTTGATAGAAGCCCATATGAAAAGTGATTAGCCAAACAATGGAGCCATGGATCCCATACTACCTTCTTACAAGGCCTAGTGGTAGGACCGACAGGAATAAAATTCATGATGCCATAAGGGAGTGAGACTAAAGAATTGATATTTAAGGCAGTACAACCCTTATTGGTCGAGTTGGAGGATTTTTTTATCGACATTCTATCGCCCACACTATCTCCACTAAGTTTTTAACATACCATATATCTCATCCCAAGGACAATATATTGCAACCAACCAGCCTACCAAATGTGATCAATTAAGTATGAGACGTTGCATAAGCCAGTTGAGAATTTGATAAGCAGAGAATTAGTTCATGAAAGTGTTGATTTATGGAGCATATACATTGATAGTAGAGTGGTGAATAATATCCTCATCAAAAATTGGTTCCTCACTCCACAACTAGATGATATGTTAGATCAGTTGCATGGACCAACTATCTTCCCCAAGATTGCTTCACACAGTTGCCATCATCATATTCGACTGAAACCCAATGATGAGTGAAAGACAATTTTAAAGACTCAAGATTAATAATCTAAGTAGACAGTTGTTTGTTTTAACTTGTCGAATGCCTCGAGTGCCTTTATTAAGTTGACAAATAACATTCTTCAAACATTTCTTGAAAATTTGTGATTGTATGCTTTAATGATATTTTGATATATGGTCGTTCTATGGAGGATCATTTTCATTATTTGAATATCTAGGACAGATTTATGTAGTTATTCGGACGAAGCAGTTGTATGGACATCCGAAGAAGTCACTTTTTGACGCCTTAGATGTGCTTTCTAGGATATATTATTTCAACAGCGTACATTGAGATAGACCAAGCTAAGATAGATACTAATGTGAACTAGTATAGCCCACGATCTTTCAAGCAAGTGCACCAGTTTCATGTGTTGACTTTTAATTCTATAAATGGTTCATAAAAGTTATTAGGTACATGATAACCCTACTAATCGAACTTCACAAAGAGATAAATTTTCATAGTCAAGGTAAAAAACGGGTTGCTCATGCTTGATTCAAGCTCTTCCAAATTTTAGCCAATTATTTGAGGTAGGGTGTGATGCCCCAATATGAAAATAAGAGTTGTGTTGAGCCAAAGTAGACACCTCATCACCTTTTATAGTGAGAAGGGAATGATTCAAGGCAAAAATATTTCATTTCCAATAAAGTACTCTACATGATAGTAAGAGCCCTCATTCAATGAAGTTAGTATATATTGATCAGTGAGTTAACTCTCTACATCGATCAAGAAACCCAGAGATTTTTTAACCAGAATAAGTTGAATGGTACACATGCTCTCTACGTTGTTATTTTCAACCTTTCATTTTGTGCTCGAGCACAAAGCGGAGAGCCAAAATAAAATAATTGATGTTGAGGGTCATCTCCATCTATTGATCACTACCAAGTAGTTGAAGGTAGTTTATTTTGAAGTGCTCAAGGATTTGCATGTCACAGATAAAGACTTCTAGAAGATTTGAACTCAATGTCACGACTCGCGAGAGGCCTGACGATCAGTTTCACAAGTTCAATGGTTATCTATTCTTTTAGAATGAATTTCACATTCCTAAGAGTTTACTCAGAGATGTTAGTTTATAAGAGTGCCACAATGATTGAAAATAAAACACTTTGAGAAGCACAAGTGTTTTTTGTAGGGAAAGAGTATTTCTTTTGGCCTAAACTAACACGGGACATTGACAAGCTTATCAGACAACGCAGAGTATGTCGTTTACCTAAGAACTGAGGGTAAAATATCAATATCTATACTGCCCTACTTGTCCTCAAGCTACATTAGGTGAATGTGAGCATAGAACTCATTGTGGATCTGACCCAAACACAATAAAAAATGGATGATAATGATAGAATGCTTGCCAAACTAGCATACGTTTGTACCATGCCAAAAAACAATGAATGCTTCACAAATTGTTGATTTCTACTTCAAAAAGATAATTCAACTTAAGAGTGCACCTAGGACCATCACTTTAGCAAGAAATGTAAAATTTTTTAGTCATTTCTGGAGAACCTTATGAGGTAAGTTGAGTACTAAACTTCAATTCAGCTTAACAGCCTTCTTAGATGAACAGATAGAGATGGTGAGTCGCAGCTTGAAAAACCTTCTCAGGCGATTTTGGGCTAGAACATCAAGTAATGAAATTTAATTCTTTCTTAAAATGAGTTTGCATATAATTGATCCACTAGCTAGTTTATAGGTCAACCATTTTGAGATAATCCATAGGTGAAAATCTATAACATCTTTGGAATTAATTGCCACTACTTTCAACTATTGAGGCTAGTGTTGATGCAAAGATAAAAATCAAAGTGATTTAAACTTTTACATGAGTAGGTGAAAAAAAAATCGCCAACCAAAATGTCAAGTATCAGAAGCAGGTCAGTAAGTCCAAGAAGGTTGTGGTTTTCAAGGAATGTGATTTGGTGTGGATTAAATTGAATGAGCAATTTCCTGTAGGTCCATACCAAGAGTTGATGCTCCATTCAAAGTTGTCAAAAGAATAAATGATAATATCTACAAGACTGATCTATTATTGATTACAATATTTCTACCACCTTCAATATTATTGATTTATTATTGTCTTTAGCGAATCTAGATACTTTCAATGATGAAGTTGAAGCTCCTCCTACCTAACGAGTATGGTGCGAACATGGGCCCATCCATCCCCCAGAAGTGCCCCTTGATCAGTCCAAGATCTAAAAACGACTCAAGGTCCGCCGCCATCCACTGGACCAGCCGCTCCCTCTAATTACTATCTTAGATTAAAATTTGGGTTATGTTTGTTCTTAGTATAAATATTTGTTTTCAACTTATTTTTGATAATTTTTGACTTAATGTTATTATTAAATATTTGTTCTTTGTTTCTCCTCTTATGAGATTGTCGTAACCTTTCTCTTTTAAAAAGTGTGACTGTATTCTGATCAAGTGCAAGTAATGGACCCGTCTCTTTTCTCGTGTAACAACTTCACTACAACACTAAATATTTCTTGTTCCCACTCTATCACCGTCCAACAACAGCAATAGACCCTCCAACTCTCAAAATCCCATTACTTCAGGTTATTCTACCATTATTACCTTCCATAGAAACAAACTACTCCTTGTGTTGATTCCTAGACACCCTCTAGAAACCTAGAATAGTTTTTGAGCTGCTAACCATTAAAATTCAGTATGAGTCACACTATTACTCTGCAAGTATGAATGAACTTAATACTTAAAGAAGTGAGGAAGGTTCACGAGGAAATAAAAGCAAAATCGTATTTTAAAACTTGAATAAATGAACCAACTAGCATGATGCTTTTGGGGATATACAATTTTTTTTAAACTAATGAACCAATATTGAGATTATGAGAAAACCTCATTTACCACCACGCAATATATAATCTAAAAACTCAAAAGCATACATGGGAGAAATCTTGCTTGCTAAATTGTAAATACAGCGAAGTAACATTAATTTAACAAGTCAAGGGTGTCCGCACAAAAAAAAGGTGGTTGTTTGGGGGTCGTCCGTAAGAAGCTGTCGACAGCCGGAATTGAAATCTCATCGCCCGCTTCGCAAGGACGTTTCAATTTACGTGTATATATATATATATATATAATTTTAGAAAAATATGAAATCAAACTGACCTCATATTTTTCACAGTTTAGATGAAAGAGCGTTCTACCTCAAATCCTGTATCTATTCCAAGGGATATCCCAAGGGATAAACACAAGACTTGAGGGTGAGGCTTGATCAAATAAACTAAGAAAACATATGACATCCGTTTGGGTCTGCGAAACCATTTTATTTGCCGACAAGTTCCCCTATTTAATACAAATAATTAAATAAGGTTTATTTTAAGTTGGGTTCGGAAAAGCTCCCTATAAGGGCAAGCCCCTATAGTTAATTACATCTTAAATGACCGAGGTCACCTAAGAAAACTCTCGATAAAAATCAGGGAGTAATGTCTTCAAAGAAGTCAAAAGGATAGGACTTTTCGACGAAATCGGACGATGAAATCTGGGAATAATGTCTTCAAAGAGGTCAAAAGGATAGGACTTTACAACGAAATCGGACGAAGATGTGTGAAAGGGGAAAGACTCAAATCTGGAACATTGTTGAGGAATCCAAATGAAGAGAAACTAGAGGAGGCCACAGATTCTGAGGAGAACCTCAGTGACTTCCTAGTCTATCATATGGTTTGACTCCAATTGTAAGAATAAATTATTAAAGTGTTTCATCCTGCTAATTTTATTTAATTAGGACTTATATTTGCGTGACAGGGCCACACAAATTGCCTAGAAAATATGAGGGTTTATGTCGTACCGATTTAATTAGGGCTTATATTTGCGTGACAGAGTCACACAAATTGCCTATAAGATATGAGGGTTCACGTCGTATCGGACATTGCGTGACAGAGTCACACAAATTGCCTAGAAGATATGAGGGTTTACGTCGTATCAGGCGACAGGCGTGACAGGATCACACAAATTGCCTAGAAGATATGAGGGTTTACGTCGTATCGGACGACAACAGGAACCTAGAACGAGTTAGGGCTTAAATCGTACAGCAGGGCTATACGAATGCCTAAAGAAAAGGTGGAGGACTTATGTCTCGCTAGGCAGACAACCTCGAAATCCTATGAATTGTTGTTTAATTTCTAGGAAAATGGATGGTTTTGCTGGGGAGGACATGTTTTGCTGTTAAAGATGGTCGTGCTGCCCACCGTGCAAGCTCCAAACTCCTTGCTATAACGAGTTTAAGTTTTCTAAGGTGTCCAGTTATAGTGTTAAATCAAACGGTCCTATGGTTGTAGTCCTCTAAACATCCTATGCAAAAAGAAAACATGTTTGAAGTTATAAAAAAGTAAAGTGTGCGATGCAGGAACAAATAATAGAATGCACGTGGAACAGTAACAGACAAAAACAGGAGCAGTACAACATGTTATACATGAAGAACAGTAACAGAACAAGTGTAACATGCTTTACAGTACGGTATCAGGTGGAAACATAAATGGTATAACATGCTGTATAAGAAGAGCAGCAGTAGGTAGAAACAGAAATGATATAACATGCTGTATGTATAAGAAGAGCAGCAGCAGGTAGAAACAGGAAAATTAATTGTTGTAAAATGTAAAGCAAACCTGTACGCCCGTGAGATCCGCTGTTCCTTAAGTATAGCAAACCTAAATGAATCTCAAAAAGCAAATTCAGAAAAGAAACATAGTCCAGTAAACCTGAGGAAAAGCAGAGAAACTCGAGAAAATCAACGAAAAAGACTCAAGTAAAAGAAAATCCTCAAAACTCCCAGGGAAATCTCGAAAGAAAGAAAAAGTAACACGAGTGCCCTGTCCCAAAGCTTTGATAAAAGAAAGAAACAAAATTCGGATGGGAGACCGCAAGTACTCGTATGGGACTATGACTCGATATATTTATTCCTCGAGGGTCCACGAAGGCTACTCGGTCACCCGAACGTATAGAGCCCTCCACTCGTCTAGAAGAGTGTCTTGAACCTCACTCAGGGGGTTATTTCTCAGCCTAAACAGGTATTCGTCAGGTGGACAACTAATTTTAAAACATATTTTAAAATTTTGTGTTTTTGANCCCCCCCCCCCAACCAACACCCAACCAAATTGAATCTCAAACATTTGATTACATCCCAAAACTGAGAATCGCATCAATAGGTCGGTGACAACAGTAATCCATGTTGAAGGAATAAATTAAATGCTTAGTTAAATTTAATGAAGTTTATAATTTAATTTTTTTATATCTTCATATGCATTTGTAATTTATACAAGATGTTCTATATCAAATTGACTGATTCTACTCGTAGAATTTTATGAAATTATTTCAATCTAATTTCTGGGAATGCTAAATTTGAGTTATACTTTAAAATTGCCAACATTTTCTCCAACTTTCACAAAATTGGGTGTTACATGATGGATGGATTAATTGGAGACAATTTGGGAAACTCCTTGATCAATTTTTATTCTCTTCTTATTTGTGTTTATTTCAAAATTATTTCCTATCCATGCTTGGGCTAGATATATTTGTTAAGATTGTAAATTAGGAGGGATAAGTTTCCCTATATATGTAGCCTTATAAATGAAGATTGGTAATAAGAATTATGTGAGGATTCCCACCCATATTTTTTTTACGGATTAAGAGAACAAATCCAGATGAGATCAAAATCATAAAAAAGTAACGACATAGAAAAATAGTGGCTACATGCTTTGAAAAATGAGAAAAATACTTGGTTGCTTCTAAAAATAGAGTGTTAAACTGTGTGTATAAATAAAGTAATTTTACTAATATGGAAAAAAAATATTTTTTGCAAAACACAAAGTAAATTGTGTGTATGTTTAACAAAACAATTTAAAATTGTAAGTATAAATATATAATTAACTACGAAGAGAATGACTAATCTAGGGATCATATAAAAAGGGGGTTCTTCAAATCTAACCGTCCACTTCAAAGAAGTCTATGAGAGGTAGCTTCCATCACAGTAGTTTGATGATTCGAGATTGTCTTATTTCCTTATACATATTACTATTAGTACTGATTCTCCTATCGTAGTGGAGATTAAAGAGAAGATAATCAATCGTCCCTTAAGTCCACCAACAAATTTAAACTATTAATATGATGTTTGGTGATTAATATTGGGAAGTAAAATATATTTAACATTGGATCAAAATTCTAATTATAATAGGTCAAGGTTTGAATTTTGAAGTTAATTTGTACAAGTTTTTTTTAAAATTAAGGATTTGGAAAATAGTTAGTTGCAATTTTTTTTTAAATTTGAATATATTTAATTTTCCATTTTTAGAAAAAAATTCTCTTTATGGAGTTTGTTTAGTAATGGATGATTTTATTCTCTATTAATAAAAGATACAAGTGCTTCCCTTTCAACATATGATCTTTTACTATAAGGGTGAGATCCCTCTATGCCTATCAAAGCTTTCCCACTACTTATGATTAACACTTGTCGGCACTAAAAAGTTGTTTTGTGGGTGTCGCCCGTAAGAAGCTGTCGGCAGCCGGAATAGAAATCTCATCGCCCGCTTCGGAAAGACGTTTTAATTTACGTATATATATATAGTTTTAGAAAAATATGAAATCAAACTGACCTCATATTCTCTTTAATTTACATATGTATATAATTTTAGAAAAATATGAAATCAAACTGACCTCATATTTTTTAATTTACATGAAAAGAGCGCTCTACCTCAAATCTAGGGATAAACACAAGACTTGAGGATGAGGCTCAATCAAATAAACTAAGAAAACATATGACATTCGTTTGGGTCTGCGAAACCGTTTTATTTGCCGACAAGTTCCTCTATNNNATATATATATATAATTTTAGAAAAATATGAAATCAAACTGACCTCATATTTTTCACAGTTTAGATAAAAGAGCGTTCTACCTCAAATCCTGTATCTATCCCAAGGGATAAACACAAGACTTGAGAGTGAGGCTCGATCAAACAAACTAAGAAAACATATGACATCCGTTTGGGTCTGCGAAACCATTTTATTTGCCGACAAGTTCTCCTATTTAATATAAATAATTAAATAGGGTTTATTTTAAGCTGGGTTCAGAAAAGCTTCCTATAAGTCAAATCCCCTATAGTTAATTACATCTTAAATGACCGAAGTCACCTAAAAAAACTCTCGATAAAAATCAGAGAGTTAATTACATCTTAAATGACCGAAGTCACCTAAGAAAACTCTCGATAAAAATCAGGAAATATCATCTTCAAAGAGGTCAAAAAGATAGGACTTTACAACGAAATCGGACAAAAAAATCTGGGAATAATGTCTTCAAAGAGGTCAAAAGGATAGGACTTTACAACGAAATCGGACGAAGATGTTGAAGGGGGAAAAACTCAAATCTGGAACATTGTTAAGGAATCCAAATGAAGAGAAACTAGGGGAAGCCACAGATCCTGAGGCAAACCTCAGTAGGTTCCCAGTCTATCATATGGTTTGGCTTCAGCTTTAAGAATNACCTAGGTCACCTAAGAAAACTCTCGATAAAAATCAGGGAGTAATGTCTTCAAAGAAGTCAAAAGGATATGATTTTTCGACGAAATCGGACGAAGAGGTGTGAAAGGGGAAAAACTCAAATTTGGAACATTGTTGAGGAATCCAAATGAAGAGAAACTAGAAGAGGCCACAAATCCTGAGGAGAACCTCAGTGACTTCCCAATCTACCATATGGTTTGGCTCCAATTGTAAGAATAAATTATTAAAGGGTTTCATTCTGCCAATTTTATTTAATTATGACTTATATTTGCGTGACAGGGCCACACAAATTGCCTAAAAAATATGAGGGTTTATGTCGTACCGAACAACAACCTCGGAACCTAGAACGAGTTAGGGCTTAAATCGTACAGCAGGGCTATACAAATGCCTAAAGAAAAGGTGGAGGACTTATGTTGCGTTAGACAGACAACCTCGAAATCCTATGGATTGTTGTTTAATTTCTAGGAAAATGGATGGTTTTGCTGGGGATGACATGTTTTGCTGTTGAAGATGGTCGTGTTGCCCACCTTGCTAGCTCCAAACTCCTTGCTATGACGAGCTTAAGTTTTCTAAGGTGTCCAATTATAGTGTTAAATCAAACGACCCTATGGTTGTAGTCCTCTAAACATCCCATGCAAAAAGGAAACATGTTTGAAGTTATAAAAAAGTAAAGTGTGCGATCCAGGAACAAATAATAGAATGCACGTGGAACAGTAGCAGGCAAAAACAGGAGCAGTACAACATGTTATACATGAAGAACAGTAACAGAACAAGTGTAACATGTTTTACAGTACGGTAGCAGGTGGAAACATAAATGGTATAACATGCTGTATAAGAAGAGCAGTAGCAGGTAGAAACATAAATGATATAACATGTTGTATAAGAAGAGCAGTAGCAGGTAGAAACAAGAAAATTAATTGTTGTAAAATGTAAAGCAAACCTGTACGCCCGTGAGATCTATTGTTCTTTAAGTATAGCAAACCTAAATGAATCTCAAAAAGCAAATTCTGAAAGAAACGTCGTCCAGTAAACCCGAGGAAAACCGGAGAAACTCGAGAAAATCAACGAAAAAGACTCAAGTAAAAGAAAATCCTCAAAACTCCTGGGGAAATCTCGAAAGAAAGAAAAAGTAACACGAGTGCTCTATCCCAAAGCTTTGATAAAACAAAGAAACAAAATTTGGATGGGGGACCGCAAGCACTCGCATGGGGCTAGGCTCAATATATTTATTCCTCGAGGGTCCACGAAGGCTACTCGGTCACCCGAACGTATAGAGCCCTCCACTCGTCTAGAAGAGTGTCTTGAATCTCACTTAGGGGGTTATTTCTCAGCCTAAACAGCCATTCGTCAGGTGGACAACTAATTTTAAAACATATTTTAAAATTTATGTTTTTGACATACACAAATCTCGAAAAAGATTATCAAATTTTGTTTTATGAAGAAGAATGTATTTTATATTTTGAAATAGGTTTTAGAATCAAATTTTGTTTTATAAAGAAGAATATATTTTATATTTTGAAATAGATTTTAGCAATTTTTATTTTCCACAAGACGATTACACTGTCAGGCATAGGATCGCCGACCGACTGAGGAGATTCGAGCCAACTCCCGCTAGACTTATGTCGGTGAAGGATATCATATTCTATCGTTCATCAAATGTCTGGATCTTGATGTTATAGGATATGACATCTTTCTGCCCTATCTTCGGTGTGCATTTATCATCAACACCTTACGCCCCAAAACGACTACTTGCGACCTTGCTTGATGGTTTCACGTATAACAAAAGGCTATACGTGGACACTTATGCATCGGACATAAGCATCGAAAACTGAACCAACAAGCAAGTAAATAAAAATATGCATCGGGCATAAGCATCGAAAATTTCACGTATAGCAAAAGGCTATACGCGGACACTTATGCATCGGACATAAGCATCGAAAAACCTCACGTATAACAAAAGGCTATACGTGGACACTTATGCATCAGACATAAGCATCGAAAATCGAATAAGAAAGAAGGAAAGAAAAGAACAAAAATGATGATCCATCTAAAACAACGAAAAGGAGACTGGATCAATTCTCAAAACTCGTATCGAAAAGACTTGGAAAAATAGGGTCCAAGGTCTTTTCTAATAAACATAAAATATTCCTTTGCGTTGATTCTCCAAACCCGAGAACGCAGAATTAGTCAAATCAATCAAATACTCTCTCAGATAAAGCTTGCAAATCCTCCCCAAATCCCAAAGTTGATATCAAAATCTTCCAACTTATGAATTAATCCACAAACTTACATATCAAATAAGCATAGAAATCTTCTCATAAAATCACATAAATGCTCACGATCGGGCTCACTACAAAGAGATGAACAGCAGGAGGACTCACGGCCAAGGCAAACCCGAGGCACAGAAGGGGAAACAGCCAATGAGGCTCTCGGTCAAAGCCAAGGATGGGGACAGGAGGGGCTCACTACCAAGATCCATAACCAAAGGCAGTCTAAAAGACAACAAGTAAGACTTACAGTTAAGGCAACAAAGGGGCCCAAAAAGAACTAATAAAGCTCACGGTTTAAGGCAGCAAAGAACAGCTGCAAAAGCCCATATCCAAAGCACAAGGGGCTCGCAGCCAAAGCCAACAAAAGAACCACCAGAGGCAATTATGCTTCCCTGACAAACTGAAAGGATAACTAAAATAATTATATATTTTTTGGATGGCAAACTTGATTCATCCACAACTCTCAAGACAATCCAAGCCTAGCAGGGAAAGCCAAATCACACCCAAAGACCTGCAATAGACCTCACGGGTAAGGAGTAGAAACCAAAGCCAGCAAAGCCACCTCCCCATTAATCATTCAAATGATTCAAACTCAACAAGAGGGGATAAACTAAACTCAAGTAATTTCAATGGGTCTCACGGGTAGGAGTAGGAACCAAAGCCAGCAAAGCCATCTCCCAACCACTCCTCGGGTAAAGGCTGAACAAAGCAACACAGCCCTCAATCAAAGCCAAACCAAGCCCAACAAGAAACAAAGCCAAAGCCGAGCTCAACAATGCTAAAACTAGCAAAGACAGCCCCCACCTTAGAGCCAATCCAAGTCCCGCAAAGGCCAAACAAAGCAAACACAGCCCATACTAGAGCCAAACCGAGCCCAGCAAGGCTAAAAAAAACCAACACAGCTCCCCATCTAGAACCAACCAAGCTCAACCAAGAACCAAAGCCAAAGCCAGCCCTCAACTAGAGCCAATCCAAGTTCAGTAGAGGCCAAATAAAGTGCAACAGGGCTAAAACACAAGAGCCCTTAAAGCCAGGAAGAGAGCTCTAACATCTCAATAAAAGCCAAGACTCAAGTTTCCACAGAAACCGACGTCCCATACTCCTGAAAATGAAAACCGAGCACCAACAAAAGCCCAAAGCCGAGCCATTTAAAGCCCAAAACCGAGTCTAACGATATCAAAATTCAGACTCCCATAAAGCATTAAAGATCCAACCATTTCACCCCAAAATCGTGACTTAAAATCAAGCCAAAACCAAGTTCAACAAGAACCAGAAACCAAATCCGAATTCGACAAGAAACAAGAAGCCAAAATCGAGCTCAACGAAAACTCAAAAGCCAAAGTCAGAGCTCAACAAGATTAAAACAAGCCCAAGCATTAATATAATCGAGCCATACAACATTAAAGCTCTAGCCATTTTAAGCCCAAGGAACGACCTGCATGTCTAAACATTCTAAACATGAAATTATTCCAACAAATATATGAACAGGGGAGAAGCCTCATGAAGAGTTAAGCCAAACTCTCAAAACAAGTCTTGGAATGAACTTCCTAGCATGCATGAAAGGCCAAATAACCTCTCCAATATTTCATTCCAAACGAAAATAAGTGAAAAGCTCTATAATACTCATCCCATCATGCTTGCAAGAGGAGCTAAAATTATTTCATTGCCACGTTTCAACCCTCCTGTTCAAAGTAACAGGGATATGCTACAATTTCATCTCAAGCTAACGGGAGAAAATAAGAACACTTTTATCGTGTTATGCTTGCACCGTCCTAAGCAAGTAATCAAATCGAACTCCTAAAACATGCTCATACTTCTATCCTTCACATGCTTCTAGAGTGAATGCTTCGAAAAAATATGAAAATAAAGAGAACTAGCATGTTATACTATCCACCAGAACCATGCACAAGGCTCGACAAAGGGAAAATCGAAAGGCAACGAGGCACTGAGAAGAAAAGGAGGAAAGGACAGTACCTCAACAATGCTAAAGTAAAGCCCTGCAACACAAGAGTTCACCCCAAAGAAGTGCTCTCACAGAAATTCCCTCTCCAATCTCCTCACAGCCGAGAATTCCTATTCTCCTTTCTTGCCAACCTTTTCAACAACCCAAAAAAAAATCCAAATGAACTATCCTTATAGGCAGAGAATAGAGGAGAAGAGAAAAAAGACCACCCCCAACAGTCCACGGCACTCGAATCGGGCCAAAAAGAAAAGGGACGCTTCCTGCCAACAGAAGGCAAGGCCAACGAAGTCTCTCGGACCGAGCANAATGAACTATCCTTATAGGCAGAGAATAGAGGAGAAGAGAAAGAAGACCACCCCCAACAGTCCACGACACTCAAATCGGGCCAAAAAGAAAAGGGACGCTTCCTGCCCACAGAAGGCGAGGCCAAAGAAGTCTCTCGGACCGAGCGGCGAGACTAATGGCAACGAGGGAAGCATCGGGAAGAGGAGAAGAAATGTCATTCCAGTGTACCAGGGAACCAGCTTCCTAGAGTCAAACTACCAAGAAAAGAAAAACCACAGCACAGAGCGGTTGGCGCGGTTTCGGGAAGGAAGGCCGCANAAAACCTTCTCAGGCGATTTTGGGCTAGAACATCAAGTAATGAAATTTAATTCTTTCTTAAAATGAGTTTGCGTATAATTGATCCACTAGCTAGTTTATAGGTCAACCATTTTGAGATAATCCATAGGTGAAAATCTATAACATCTTTGGAATTAATTGCCACTACTTTCAACTATTGAGGCTAGTGTTGATGCAAAGATAAAAATCAAAGTGATTTAAACTTTTACATGAGTAGGTGAAAAAAAAATC
>JXCR01112005.1:18487-32139 GCA_002079205.1 Phalaenopsis hybrid cultivar | reverse complement strand
CTTCAAATCAAGCCAAAACCAAGTTCAACAAGAACCAGAAACCAAATCCGAATTCGACGAGAAACAAGAAGCCAAAATCGAGCTCAACGAAAACTCAAAAGCCAAAGTCAGAGCTCAACAAGATTAAAACAAGCCCAAGCATTGATATAATCGAGCCATACAACATTAAAGCTCTAGCCATTTTAAGCCCAAGGAATGACCTGCATGTCTAAACATTCTAAGCATGAAATTATTCCAACAAATATATGAACAGGGGAGATGCCTCATGAAGAGTTAAGCCAAACTCTCAAAACAAGATACAAGGCTTTCCACATTAAATAAAATTTTTCATAGCCTGCATTTCAAGCTGGGGAAAGCCACAGGAAGCCCAAAACCGAGCCCCCCCCAAACATGCATAAAACAGTAGAATGAACTTCCTAGCATGCATGAAAGGCCAAATAACCTCCCCAATATTTCATTCCAAACGAAAATAAGTGAAAAGCTCTATAATACACATCCCATCATGCTTGCAAGAGGAGCTAAAATTATTTCATTGCCACGTTTCAACCCTCATGTTCAAAGTAACAGGGATATGCTACAATTCCATTTCAAGCTAACGGGAGAAAATAAGAACACTTATATCATGTTATGCTTGCACAGTCCTAAGCAAGTAATCAAATCGAACTCCTAAACATGCTCATACTTCTATCCTTCACATGCTTCTAGAGTGAATGCTTCGAAAAAATATGAAAATAAAGAGAACTAGCATGTTGTACTATCCACCAGAACAATGCACAAGGCTCGGCAGAGGGAAAATCGAAAGGCAACGAGACACTGAGAAGAAAAGGGGGAAAGGNAAGGCACGAGCAAAATCGGTTAAAGGCTGTTGTTTTGGCAATGCAAGTTAATTAAGAAGTCGTGCAACTAACGGTACATATCAATAGAACTTGTTATAATAACATCCCCAAAAAACAATTTATCGTTTTGACTCATATATCCAATATAATGAAGACCATGTTGACCTCATTTTTGGTGAGGCCTCTTCTTTTTCTTAAAGCCTAGGATCTAGCCTTAGGGTTTCCTACCGACTCTCTTAGAGGACTAAACCGATGCCAATTCGAAATTCGACCCACTTCTTGACTCCTCGCTGTTTCATATAGCTGGTTCTAAATCCTCAACGCTAGTTGAGTCGATTAAAACCAGCTTGACGAAGCTCGAGTCGAATACCCATAGGATCTAAAGCCTTAGTAATCGTGTCGTCCGCGCACACTCACGATACAGAATCACAATTCACGCACTCGATGCACGTATGTATCGAAATTCACGTCATATGCGCCTGTAAAAGGTTTCGTTATTGATCAAACTTGAATCAATTACTAGAACGATCAATCACGAGCGAGAATTTAACAAAATTTGAGTGACGCGTTTTCGATCCGACCGTCGACGAAGTCGTCCGGATAACCCCTGACCATGAAACAGATCGCGTCGGCGCGTCCAAAACGTCGAATTTAGCTAGGAAAGACACTTTCTTGATATGTTCGAGACGAGGTCAAATCGGAGAAATTTGCATATCTTATATTATATAGTTAATATTTATGTTAATATATACGATAGGGAGGGGCTAAGGGTTTTAATCTTCCCTAAATCCCTAATATGCTTCCTCTACCTTCGGTTCCATCCCCTTCCCCGCGCCTACCGAATCGAACCCTAGGTTGCGGCTGCTTTTGGTTCCTCCTCTTCATGTGACAAGGAGTTGACTTCGTCTCTCTCAGCATCCTCTGCCCGAGTTGCAGCTTCCCGAAACACCTTTAGTTTCGTCTCGCTGAGCGGAAACCCATTCGGGGCAGTTAACTCTATGTGTTTGTTCCCTGGGTCACGAATGTAGTAATCCTCCTCCTCGATCGCTCCTCTCTTTGTGGCCTTGGTTGTGGTGTGGTCTTTTTTCTGCTGGGGGTTGCTTCACCCAAGTCAGTCCTTGTTGACCTCATTTTGAGGTCATTACTCTTTTTCTTAGGATCCTAGAATCTAGCTCTAGGGGTTCCTATTGACTATCTTAGAAAACTAGTATTGGAATCCATCCCCTTAGAAATTTCAGCTACCTCCTATTTCTCTTGTGATGTCCCACATTGATGATCTCAAAATCAACGTCATATGGTCGAGTGGTTAAGGACTATCATGTGAAGACTAAGGGAGAAGTTCCCAATAGGATCTCAAGCCCTAGAAAAATTTCTTCAGGACTTTATCATCAAACACACACACACACAAAATACAAAAAATTCACTAAATTACACAAGATCGGATTAAAATTGAACTTAAAGGATGGGTGAAAATGCAAACTTCCTCAGACGACCTCCGACGACAAAATGGACTGCGCCAACGTGTCTGGGACATCAATTTTAGCAACAAAAGACACTCATATTGCTATAATTTTTGACACAAGCAAATTGCACACAAATCGATGAATTCGTTAAAACAGCTTCCGATGACGAAACGGACCATGTCAAAGCGTTCGAAACATCAGAATTACCTAAAAAGGATATCTACTTTGCTATGTTGTGACACGAATAAAAGGTACGAATAAAATTTTATTTTTGTAATATTAAATATTTTATATTTATATTACTAATTATAATAATATTTATAATTATAAACCCTATTTATCCCTTTATCCGCATACTTAGCCCCCATTTGATCCCACGGCTCGACCAGCCGCTTGGCTCGCCCCCTCTCGTGCGAACCCGAGATCTCGCGAGCGATCCACGCTGCGATCTCCCTCTCTCTCGACTCTTCTCCTTTCTCACGTGGCCGCTCTACCTCTCGACGCTCCAATCGTGGGAGCTCGGCTAGCCGACCCTTATTCTTGAGGCTTTACTTTCTCCTCCTTTATGGTGACCATTCACTCCTGTTATTTGATTCGACCACCAATGAGGCTGGTAGGTGGTTGTCCCCCTCTGATCTCTGCCTATAAAAAAGTTTACTAGAGTATTGTTTTGGGTTGTTGAAAATTTTGAGAGGAAAAGGAAGGCTGAGATGGTTTTGCTAGTTGCTGTTTAAGGCTCTTAGGGGAAGCCTCTACCGAAATTCCTTCTCAGCTAGGTTCTTGTGTGCTGAAGTGTTCGTTGGTTGCTGTTTTTCGAAGCTTTTAGGAGGAAGGTTTCTGTAGGAAGTGTGTTCTTGAATTTGTTTTATAGTTTTGCTTTGAGTCTACGTTAAGAGGTGTTTCTCTTCTTTCCTCTAATCTACACCATTTTGGATGGCATCTAAAAGAATTTGTTCTCTTCTAAAGCATGTAGAAGCAAGATTCGAGCTTGTTTTGAAATTTAAGCATGAATATTCCCTGGAAACATTAAAATGTGGATGTTAGAATTAGTTTCAATGCTGGATAATATGTTGACATTAGGAATTCGTTTATGCTTATTCGTTCCCTGTTACTTGTTACTATTTGGAACATGTACTAGATGCAATACTTTGAAATATAAGGTTTCAAGAGACTTANTTTTGACACTTTACTAAAAAAAGAAGCATATCTTTAAAATAATTGAAAGAAAGTAAGGCACGAGCAAAATCGATTAAAGGCTGTTGTTTTAGCAATGCAAGTTAATTAAGAAATCGTGCAACTAACGGTACATATCAATAGATCTTGTTATAATAACATCCCCAAAAAACAATTTATCCTTTTGACTCATATATCCAATATAATGAAGATCATGTTGGCCTCATTTTTGGTGAGGCCTCTTCTTTTTCTTAAAGCCTAGGATCTAGCCTTAGGGTTTCCTACCGACTCTCTTAGAGGACTAGACCGATGCCAATTCGAAATTCGACCCACTTCTTGACTCCTCGCAGTTTCATATGGCTGGTTCTAAATCCTCAACGCTAGTTGAGTCAATTAAAACCAGCTTGACGAAGCTCGAGTCGAATACCCATAGGATCTAAAGCCTTAGTAAACCCTTCGTGTCGTCCGCGCACACTCACGATACAGAATCACAATTCACGCACTCGATGCACGTATTTATCGAAATTCACGTCATATGCGCCTGTAAAAGGTTTCGTTATTGATCAAACTTGAATCAATTACTAGAACGATCAATCACGAGCGAGAATTTAACAAAATTTGAGTGACGCGTTTTCGATCCGATCGTCGACGAAGTCGTCCGAATAACCCCTGACCATGAAACAGATCGCGTCGGCGCGTCCGAAACGTCGAATTTAGCTAAGAAAGACACTTTCTTGATATGTTCGAGATGAGGTCGAATCGGAGAAATTTGCATATCTTATATTATATAGTTAATATTTATGTTAATATATACGAACAAATGCATGAAATTATTCTCTGTTTTCCCATTTGGTTGGGTTCGGTTTTGATCTTTTTAGAATGGATTCATGCTGGAAACTGCCTTGACCCATCTGCTGGGACTCGGTTTTGGTTCTTTTAAAATAAATAAATGTCGGAAGCTTTTTTCTATTCTANGGTTTTGATCTTTTTGGAATGGATTCATGCTGGAAACTGTCTTGACCCATCTGCTGGGATTCAGTTTTAGTTCTTTTGGAATGAATAAATGCATGAAATTATTCTCTGTTTTCCCATTTGGTTGGGTTCAGTTTTGATCTTTTTAGAATGGATTCATGCTGGAAACTGTCTTGACCCATCTGTTGGGACTCGGTTTTGGTTCTTTTGAAATAAATAAATGTCGGAAGCTTTTTTCTATTCTGCCATTTAGTTGGGTCCGATTCTGACTCTTTTGGAATTGAATTATAGCTGGAGGTATTCTTTTTGTTCTTGCTCCTGTGCTAGGCTCACGTTTACCTGTTACAGTTAGTTTGTTTTGCCTTTTTGTTGAGCTCAGATGTGCCTGTTTTAGATCCTTGTCTTGCCCTTCTTGTTCGGCTCGGTTTACCCCTGTGTCGGGCTCGGTTTGCCCGTGTATTGAACTCGNCTCACGTTTACCTGTTACAGTTAGTTTGTTTTGCCTTTTTGTTGAGCTCAGATGTGCCTGTTTTAGATCCTTTTCTTGCCCTTCTTGTTGGGCTCGGTTTACCCCTGTGTCGGGCTCGGTTTGCCCGTGTATTGAACTCAATTTGCCCCTTTGGTGGGCTCGGTTTGGCTCCTTTTGGGATTGTGTTTTGGCTGGAATTCCTTTCTGTTTCAGCCCCTTTGGTGGCCTCGATTTAGCCCCATGTTGGGCTTAGTTTGGTTGGAAGCTCTTCATATAACGTTCCTCCTAAAATTTTTATTGGTAATCAAGTTTGTCATCCCAAAATTCATGATTTCAATATCTACTTCTATATTGGGATGTTTGAAATAAGCTGATCAATTCATTACTATGTCTTACTTAATGAAAATGGCTTTGGTCTGGATGGTCTATGGTAGCTTGTCCTTTCACTCTCTTATGTGTATTAAAATGGCATAATAATAATGTTGTGGTGGGTTGTCCTTTTGCCGTCCCTACCCATGAGCTTAAATGGTGGTGGTCTCCTTCCTGCTGCCTTGGCCGTGAGCCTTACCTTGTGTTTACTGCCTATGTGGTCTTCCTCTTGCTGCCCTTCTCGTGGGCTTATTCTGTGGGGGCTTTCTCCTTCTTGGCCCTACCCATGAGCTTAAATGGTGGTGGTCTCCTTCTTGTTGCCTTGGCCGTGAGTCTTACCTTGTGTTTACTGCACCTATGGTCTTCCTCTTGCTGCCCTTACCCATGGGCTTATTCTGTGGTGGCTTTCTCTTTCTTGGCCCTATCTGTGAGCTTAAATGTGTGGTGGTCTTCCTCTTGCTGCCTCTGCCCATGAGCCTTACCTTATGATCTCTTCGTGAGATAAGTTGGGTTGGTGTCTGTCCGTCTCTGTTGCCCCTGGTTATGAGCATTTATATGATTTTATCTAGATAATTTCATGTTTATATGATATTAAAAGTTTTTTTTAATGAAGGTTGGAATTAAATGATGTTGATTTTGGCATGATTTTCTGGAAGGCTAGAAGGTTGCCCCCCCTATGGATTATTCTCCTTTATTTTGTGAAATATGAAAGGCTTTTATAGCTTTATTTTGGAAAATCATAAAGTTGATATGAAACAGATTCATGAAGAGTTTGAAAGCTTATAAAATTGTCATTTGGAAGAGTGTTTGGAGATTCAACATTAAAATTTGGATAACATAAATGTCACATTTCGGTTCAGGCTGGGGTGTGTGAGTACATATAGGTGTTGGAGTCGTGGATACAATTGTTACATTAGTTTTGGACCCATTTCGACCTGTTTGAAACAAAATTTGTAAGAGATATCTTTCTTGGGTTGATCCATTTATAAAATTTGAGAAAATGATATATTTCTTGGATTGATTCAAGGATCTTGGGCTCTCTTTTTGTCACAATTTTGAGGTTTGTTCCACTCTTTATCCTTTTAATCTTTTTGGTGAATTAGTTCCTCATCTCTCTCATCCCCATTTTCATTCCTTTTTTTTCTTGTTTCTTGGTTCGGTTTTCAGTGTTTATATCTGACACATAAGTGACCATATATAGTCTTTTGTTATATATGAAATCATCAAGCAAGGTCGCAAGTAGGTCGATTTTGTTTTGGGGCTTAGGGCGATGATGATAAATGCACACCAGGGATAGAGCAGAATAAAATTTCATCTTACGATATCAGGACCCAATCTTGGGATCTGATAAACTGTAGGATGACAGTATCATTCACCGATACAAGACTAACAGGGGACCCGTACCTTCTTAGATTGTTAGCGGTCCTACGCCCGACGACGTAATCGATTTGTGGACAATCGTAATTTTTTTCAAAACTGATAAGAACAGATACAATATTTATAAAAAATATTTTACTAAATTGATACAACTTCCTTTTGTATGTCTGGAATCCACGTGCATGCTAAAATATAAATTTTTAAATATATTACAATTTCATTGTTCACTTGTTGATTACTATTACCGGGCTAAGGAGTACCCTCCTAAGTTANCTGGAATCCACGTGCATGCTAAAATATAAATTTTTAAATATATTACAATTTCATTGTCCACTTGTTGATTACTATTGCCGGGCTAAAGAGTACCCTCCTAAGTTGTGTTTAGTAGGACACCTTTCTAGTTGGGTGACAGATTCTATACATTCGGGTGACCGATATTAGCCTTCGACGTCCCTCAAGAATAAATATATTACATTTGAGCATAGCCCCGACCCGAGTGTTTGCGGTCCCCTCTTTTCGGATTTTTTTCGTATGTTTTATTGGAATTTTTTGGCAAAACACTCGCGGCCCTTTTTTCGGGATCTTCCCGAGATTTTGATAATTTTCTTGGAATTGTCATTTATCGATTTTTTTTCAAGTTTTCCGTCTTGGGTCATTTGTCGATTTTTTTTTTCGAGTTTTCCATCATTGACCATTTGTTGATTTTCTCGAGTTTTTCCAGGAAATGTTTCTTTTATTTATGCAGTAAATACTAACTCGCTTAAAGAAGCAGCAGACCCCCTAGTTTGATCTATATTACAACATTTTACTTCACAGCATATTATATGTTCTTCTTTATTGTGCATTCTACTGTTCTTTTCTTTTATATAGCATACTATACTGTTCTTCTTCTTTACTGTACATTCTATTATTTTTTTTTTCTTTTATACTGCATGTTTTATTGTTTTGTTGTACATTATACCTTAGTGTAGGAAAACCTAACGATCACATGTACCCCTTTAAAACTAATATCAAACCCGAAGATGCTACGAAGGGGAGCTTGGAGCGTACACCGTGGGCAGCATGACGAGGACATACGGAGGAACCACTTCAAGATGGATTTACAACATCAAAACAAATTCATATCACTAACCACTTTCCTTAGTTTAAATAACAATCCATAAGATTTTGAAGTGATTTACCTAGCGCAGCATAAACCCTCACATGTCACTTTTAGGCTTTTGCATAACTCTGATGGACAATTATAAGTTCTAACACTTTAGGATTCTGATATTACTGTACGGTACAGTGTAAATTCTTCTAACTTTTTAGGCTATTAGCAATATCAGATATCGTGCGAACATAAGTCCTAAATTCTAAATAAATTGTAGAATTAAACATTAAATAACAGTATTTCAAAAATATAAAGTCATCCAATAGAATAGTTGAGAAATCACCAGGGTTTTCCCTGAATCTATGATATCCACTACTCTTCATTCATTTGGATTCCGTAAAATAAATGTTCCTGTTTAAGTCACACCCATTTGATTTTCCCATGTCCAATTGTGGAAACTTAAACTTTGAAATCTTAAAGGCATAATCACTGATCTTAATCGAGATTTTTCTAAAGTAACTTCGGTCATTTAAGATGTTATTAACAATAGGGGATTATCTCTATAGGAAACTTGGAACTCATATAGAATAAACACTATTTAATTTTTATATTATGTAGGAAAACTTGTTGGCCTCATATAAAAATGTTTCGCAGACCAAACGGATGTCACAAATTCTTTAGTTTAGGTGATTGAGCCTACTACAAGTGATATGTTTATTCTTCGGGATAAGTATATTACTTGTGGTATTGTGCTCAGTCATCAAAATTATTCAGAATATGAGACCCGTTTGGTCTCATCTCTTTTCAAAAATTAAAAAAACATATATTACTTTAAGAAAAAATCAAAATCACATATTTATATTTAAGTTATTTTCATATCTAAAAAATTATCACTTTTCCAAACCAGAAAATTAAAACGGCCGACAGTCCCGTGAGCTCTTCTTTTCCNAAAAAAAATCAAAATCACATATTTATATTTAAGTTATTTTCATATCTACAAAATTATCTCTTTTCCAAACCAGAAAACTAAAACGACCGACAGTCCCGCGAGCTCTTCTTTTCTTCTTCTGCACCTGTAAAAGTTTATGAGAGGGAGCTTCTAAGGGGTTACGAAAATTCAAAACTTGGGGGAGGCTCTGCCAAAAATTTCTTCTAGGTTAGGAGCTTGTGGACTTGGTGTTTGAGAGTTCTTTGACTTTCTTTTGTTGTTTGAAAGAAGCTCGGGCAAGGTACTTTCTCTTCTCCTCCTATGTTTTCTTCTCTGCCCGACAGAGGCTATTTGTTGTTTTCTTCTTTGCTCGACAGGGAATACATGCATGCGAAAGTTTAATTGTTCGGCTGATACATCATGCTAAGGTTGCTCTTTAGTTGTTAAGTTTCTAATGTTTCTTTGGCTTTAGTTTAAATGTTGCATATTATTGGGTCTGTTTTAAATACTATAACATATTTAGCCGGAAATGTAAACTCACGAAAGGCACGATTCAATTCTTGTGCATGTGCAAGCTTCTTCCTTATGTTCTTATCACATTTATACCTGTATGTTGAAGTTTGAAAGTTATTTTAGCCTTGTGGGCTGCGATTTTCCTTGCTAGACTGATTTAATGTTAAGACTTCTGAAATTTTATTTTTGGGGAAGGAAGGGTCTTGTTTGGTTTTGCTCCCTATTGTTGTCTTCTCTGTTCGAAATAAACGTGTAGCTAAAATCTATTTTTTTCTTTTTTTGAGGCTTTGTGGAATTGGTTTTGGAGGCCTAGCTTTACTCCCTGTTGTTGCCTCCCTGTTTGAAATACATGTTAAATGGAAAATTTGGTTTTTAAAGCTTTTTGGAGCTTGTTTTGGANGCTGTCTTCTCTGTTCGAAATAAACGTGTAGCTAAAATCTATTTTTTTCTTTTTTTGAGGCTTTGTGGAATTCGTTTTGGAGGCCTAGCTTTACTCCTTGTTGTTGCCTCCCTGATTGAAATACATGTTAAATGGAAAATTTGGTTTTTAAAGCTTTTTGGAGCTTGTTTTGGGGGCTTGATTTTGTTCCCTGTTGTTGCCTCCCTATTCGAAATATATGCGAGATGAAATAGTTGGTTTCTTGGAGGCTTTTCGAGTTTACTTTGGGGGATCGGTTTTACTTCCCTACTATCTGAAATATGAATGTGTTGTTTCTTTTTTGTTTTGAGGTTTTTGGAGAGCTTTGTGTTGGGGTTTGCTTGTTCTACTGCCCCTACCTGAGAATGTTTATATGGGTTTTCTTTCGTGGGCTTGGGGTTGTCTTGCTGCTCCTACCCANCCCTGTTGTTGCCTCCCTATTCGAAATATATGCGAGATGAAATAGTTGGTTTCTTGGAGGCTTTTCGAGTTTGCTTTCGGGGATCGGTTTTACTTCCCTACTATCTGAAATATGAATGTGTTGTTTCTCTTTTGTTTTGAGGTTTTTGGAGAGCTTCGTGTTGGGGTTTGCTTGTTCTACTGCCCCTACCTGAGAATGTTTATATGGTTTTCTTCCGTGGGCTTGGGGTTGTCTTGCTGCTCCTACCCGAGAGCACCTGGATTGTTTTCTATTGTTGGGGGTTAGCTTACTGCCGCCCTTTATTTGAGAATTGTTGGTATTTTTGTTGCTATTGAGATGTCCTCCCTGCTTCCCCTGCCCGAAAGCTATTCCTACCCCTGGCCATGGGAATTTTGTGATGCTTTTCATTGAGGTGTTGCCACGTGTTGAGTGTTTGTTTAGGCTAGCCCCCTAACCGTGAGCACGACAACAATATCTAGGATGTCTCTTTAGAGTTAAGGTCCGATCGTATGATTGTTGGGAAGTCAACAGGGTTCCCCCTGAATCTATGACATCTTCTACCTTTCACTCCATTGACTTCTGAAAATAACTATTCCTATTTTAAGTCATTCTCATTTGATTTCCTCATATTTAACATTGAAAACCTAATTTTGAAATCTTGAAAACAGAACCATTGATTTTAATCGAAAGTTTTCTTAAGTGATTTAAGTCATTTAAGATGTAATTAACTATAGCGGCTTACCGCTATAGAGAACTTAAGAACACAATTTAATATAAACCCTATTTAATCTCCTGTATTAAAATGAGGAACTTGTCGGCTTATAAAAAATGGTTTCGCAGACCAAACGGACGTCACAATTTTTTTAGTTTAGGTAATTAAGCATACCAACAAGTTATATGCATATTNTTAGAAAGAGCAAGCTATACGAGGGTTGGCGGCGACAGGCAAAGAAACGCTAGGCGGCAAAGAGCAAGTTTTGGGTAGCGACACATAAGGGTTGGGCCAACGGCGCAAGGCTGGTAGTGTGTAGTGACAGGCGATGGGGTAGCTGCGGCAGCCGGTTGTGAGTTGTGTGCGGCAATGGCTGCGACCATCAGCAATGAGGAATATTTTAAACAAAGTGGTGCATTTGAAATTCACTCAAATCAAGGGAATTCCAAATACATAAAAAATGAACTAAAGAATGAATACATTATAATTTTGGCACTACATTTGAATTTCATCCAATTAAATACCCAAATTTCTGAAACTCTTATAAAAAGACTACAGTGCCCTCCTTTTGCAATAAACNTCCCCTCTTTTCGGATTTTTTTCGTATGTTTTATTGGAATTTTTTGGCAAAACACTCGCGGCCCTTTTTTCGAGATCTTCCCGAGATTTTGATAATTTTCTTGGAATTGTCATTTATCGATTTTTTTTCAAGTTTCCCGTCGTGGGTCATTTGTCGATTTTTTTTTCGAGTTTTCCATCATTGATCATTTGTTGATTTTCTCGAGTTTTTCCAGGAAATATTTCTTTTATTTATGCAGTAAATACTAACTCGCTTAAAGGAGCAGCAGACCCCCTAGTTTGATCTATATTACAACATTTTACTTCACAGCATATTATCTGTTCTTCTTCTTTATTGTGCATTCTACTGTTCTTTTCTTTTATATAGCATACTATACTGTTCTTCTTCTTTACTGTACATTCTATTGTTTTTTTTTCTTTTATACTGCATGTTTTATTGTTCTGTTGCACATTATACCTTAGTGTAGGAAAACCTAACGATCACATGTACCCCTTTAAAACTAATATCAAACCCGAAGATACTACGAAGGGGAGCTTGGAGCGAACACCGTGGGCAGCATGACGAGGACATACGGAGGAACCACTTCAAGATGAATTTACAACATCAAAACAAATTCATATCACTAACTACTTTCCTTAGTTTAAATAACAACCCATAAGATTTTGAGGTGATTTACCTAGCGCAGCATAAACCCTCACATGTCACTTTTAGGCTTTTGCATAACTCTGATGTACAATTATAAGTCCTAACACTTTAGGATTCTGATATTACTGTACGGTACAGTGTAAATTCTCCTAACTTTTTAGGCTATTAGCAATATCAGATATCGTGCGAACATAAGTCCTAAATTCTAAATAAATTGTAGGATTAAACATTAAATAACAGTATTTCAAAAACATAAAGTCATCCAATAGGATAGTTGGGAAATCACCAGAGTTTTCCCTGAATCTATGATATCCCCCACTCTTCATTCATTTGGATTCCGTAAAATAAATGTTCCTGTTTGAGTCACTCCCATTTGATTTTCCCATGTCCAATTGTGAAAACTTAAACTTTGAAATCTTAAAGGCATAATCACTGATCTTAATCGAGATTTTTCTAAAGTAACTTCGGTTATTTAAAATGTTATTAACTATAGGGGATTGTCTCTATAGGAAACTTGGAACTCATATAGAATAAATACTATTTAATCTTTATATTAGGTAGGGAAACTTGTTGGTCTCATATAAAAATGTTTCGCAGACCAAACGGATGTCACAAATTCTTTAGTTTAGGTGATTGAGCCTACTACAAGTGATATGTTTATTCTTCGGGATAAGTATATTACTTGTGGTATTGTGCTCAGTCATCAAAACTATTCAGAATGTGAGACCCGTTTGGTCTCATCTCTTTTCAAAAATTAAAAAAACAAATATTACTTTAAAAAAAAATCAAAATCACATATTTATATTTAAGTTATTTTCATATCTACAAAATTATCTCTTTTCCAAACCAGAAAACTAAAACGACCGACAGTCCCGCGAGCTCTTCTTTTCTTCTTCTGCACCTGTAAAAGTTTATGAGAGGGAGCTTCTAAGGGGTTACGAAAATTCAAAACTTGGGGGAGGCTCTGCCAAAAATTTCTTCTAGGTTAGGAGCTTGTGGACTTGGTGTTTGAGAGTTCTTTGACTTTCTTTTGTTGTTTGAAAGAAGCTCGGGCAAGGTACTTTCTCTTCTCCTCCTATGTTTTCTTCTCTGNTTTGTTGCTATTGAGATGTCCTCCCTGCTTCCCCTGCCCGAAAGCTATTCCTACCCCTGGCCATGGGAATTTTGTGATGCTTTTCATTGAGGTGTTGCCACGTGTTGAGAATTTTTTTAGGCTGGCCCCTTAACCGTGAGCACGACAACAATATCTAGGATGTCTCTTTAGAGTTAAGGTCTGATCGTATGATAGTTGGGAAGTCAACAGGGTTCCCCCTGAATCTATGACATCCTCTATCTTTCACTCCATTGACTCCTGAAAATAATTATTCCTATTTTAAGTCATTCTCATTTGATTTCCTCATATTTAACCTTGGAAACCTAAACTTTGAAATCTTGAAAACAAAACCATTGATTTTAATCGAAAGTTTTCTTAAGTGATTTAAGTCATTTAAGATGTAATTAACTATAGCGGCTTACCGCTATAGAGAACTTAAGAACACAACTTAATATAAACCCTATTTAATCTCCTGTATTAAATTGAGGAACTTGTCGGCTTATAAAAAATGATTTCGCAGACCAAACGGACGTTATAAATTTTTTAGTTTAGGTAATTAAGCATACCAACAAGTTATATGCATATCATTC
>JXCR01112005.1:3923-14869 GCA_002079205.1 Phalaenopsis hybrid cultivar | reverse complement strand
CCACGACATAGAAAAGCAATTTAAGAAATCAACCTCTTTGTCCACAGCGATGGCATTGTTTTCTGGAATTGGGGAAAGCGCACCCCATGGACCTCTAAAAAAACATAATTGATTAGAAAGGCCAGAGACTAGCATAACTAAAAATATATAAGAAATTAAATTTCAAAAAGCATATATATGAGAAGAACTAAAAATATATAAGAATTAAATTTCAAAAAGCATATATATGACAAGAAACTTGGATAGAATGTACATGAATCTATTCAAAAAATTATGTGAAAGGCAAGTATCATTGATCATCTGAGGAAGAAAAGCCCCATAAGAGACAAATTGAAACTACATTCAAGGCAAAAACCAAAACCAGAAACCAAAAATCAACTAAAAGGAGAAGTTGGCATTTACATTCAAGTAAAAGACTACGCTACATGCTATAAAGGCGAACACGTTATCCGTCAGATTCCTATTACTGCAAGTTTTTTAAATNAGACAAATTGAAACTACATTCAAGGCAAAAACCAAAACCAGAAACCAAAAATCAACTAAAAGGAGAAGTTGGAATTTACATTCAAGTAAAAGACTACGCTACATGCTATAAAGGTGAACACGTTATCCGTCAGATTCCTATTACTGCATGTTTTTTTTAAAGTTTAAAATACTTCAAAAGCTTTACATCTAACAAACGAATATTTACCTCTTACCTTACTTGACGCGGTAGTGTCCGCATACAAGGACGGGCGATCTCAAGTTTGCAGGTATCGGGCACCCAGGTCCTGCAATCAAGACTGAACCGAACTGAATGCCCTTTCTTTATTTTTCTTTCCAATTTTCAACGCATTTCTTTGTATCCTTCCCTNACACCACCGTGACTGCGACCGTAGTGAAAGGATGTCATAATGGAATGCAATGTGCATACTTAAGCGATCCACGACCACCATAATCACTGTGAACCCTTCTAACCGGAACAATCCCTCGATAAAATTCATCGTCACTTCCTCCAAAACCTTCTCTGGCAATGTTAATGCTTGTAGTAACACCTATGGTGTTGTGGCCAATTACTTATGTCGATGGCACACATCATATTTTGCCATGTCCTCTACATCTCTGTGCATCCATACCCAATAAAGCTCTGCCGCCAGACGATTGTATGTCTTATGCACCCTGAATGTCCTATAATCACACTGTCATGAAACTCTTGTAATAATCTGGGAATATACTTCGACGACTTGGGTAGCATGAATCTCCCCTGGTAGAGTAGTTGTTGTCCCTTCAATGCGTATCTTACATGACTATTTGGGTCATGTAGTAATTTAGTTATTATTCTCCGCAGCTCCTCATCTCTTTCGCTCTCCTATCTCAAAACCTCCCAATCTAAGACCTAGGGTACCGATAGAGTCGTCAATTGGAGTTCCTCCACCTTTTTCAATAGTGCATTAGTTGTCTTGTTCTCCAACATGGCTGGTACTGAATCTTGAAATCATACCCAGTAGCTTGGACAGTCATCTTTGATGTTCTTCAGTCACCATCCGTTGATCTAGAAGATCCTTTAAACTTCTCTAATCTGTCATAACCAAGAAATGTCGTCCCAACAGGTAGGGTCGTCACTTCTGAATTGTCAAGATGGCTGTAAGAACCTGGTTAAAATGGTCAATTGATAGTTGATCCTATGTGAGCACTGCTCCTAATCAGTGTCCTAATACATCCGTCTCCACCACAAATAGTTTTTTGAAATCTAGAAGCGTTGATACCGGTACGCTAATTGTGGCCCCCTTCAAATGCTCAAATGTGTCGTGGATGCTTTCCCCAATTGAAATTATCTTACTTCAAGTGCTTAGTCAATGATCATGTTATTGTGTCATATCCTCTCACAAACTTTCATTAGTAGTCCGTAAGTCCCAAGAATCCTCTCAACTCCTTTGAAATCCTCGGTAATGGCCAATAAACCATAGTCTCGAACTTGAACTGATCCACTGCTATCACCACATGTCCTAGGTACTCCTCCTATAACTAAGCAAAAGAATATTTTTTCAAGTTAGCATATAACTAGTGCTTCCTCGACGCCTCCAAGGCTGTCCTCAGGTGTCCCACATGCTCTGTCTCTGTAAGATTGTAGATCAGGATATCATCAAAGAAAACCAAAAAAAATTCCTGAGTTAAGGTTGAAAAACATTATTCATGAGGGATTGAATTGGCGTTAGGGTGTTGGTGAGGCCAAACGACATCACTAAGAACTCATAATATCCTTCATGTGTCTAGAATATTGTCTTATGCACATCAGCTGGCTTCATCCTGATCTAATGGTACCCTGACTAAAGATCATTTTTTAGAAAATGACTGCCTCATAAAGCGCATCTAACAACTCATACATCACAGAATAAGAAACTTGTCCAACCTGTCTCCTTGTTTAAAGCCCAGTAGTCCAATGCTTCAGGCATAATCTCCAACTATCATCTTTTTTCTTCACCAACAGCACAGGACGGAAGAAGGGCTCACATTAGGCCTAATAATTCCAACCTCGAGCATCTCCTGGATCAGCTTCTCTATCTTATCCTTCTGAATCTGAGGGCACCTATATAGTCTAACACTGATGGGATAAACACCCTCCTTCAATGAAATAGCGTGCACGTGCTCCCTCCAAGGTGGTAAACTGATTGATTGCTAGAAAACATCTGTAGACTGCGGTATGAGCTATTAGACCCCCTCCGAAAATTCTGCCAACTCTGAATCTCGAATATCCTCAATGCTCAGCAACTCTATAAAGTAACCTAGTCCTGCCTCCCAAATCGACTTGACCATGGTTTGAGCGACACCATGGTTTTCCATAAGCTAGCATTTCCTCCCAGCACCACCTTCCTACCCTCTACTTAGAACTCCATCCTCAAGGACTTCCAATCTATCTTTATCTCTCCCAATGATCGCAGCCACTTCAGCCCCATAATCATATCTGTGTTTCCCAAATCTAAACGAAAGAAATCTTCCACCTCTTGTAGGTCATGTAGTGTCAGAATCAACCCCCTGCAAATTCCTCTTCTTTTCTCTACAATTCGCTATCTCATCATGACGCCAAAGCTCTCTGTAGTCACCAGCTTCAACCCTAACTTCTTCACAACCTGATTTGAGATAAATTTATGTGTGGCCCTGCTATCCACCAACAACACAATTGGTTGTTCCCCGATCCACCCCTCAACTGCATTGTGTGATTTGGGGTAAATCGCACCACCGAATTGAGGGACACCTCCGCCACATTCAAATGCAGATGTTCCTCCGCTACTTCCTCTTTTAATTTCTAACTCTTTGTATCCACCTTCTGGACTAAAAGAACTTGAACGACGCACTCCTTGCAACGGTGTCTAAGAGCGTATTTCTTTTCACAACGATAACACCATTATTTGGCTCTTTTGTCATGTAATTATGTATCTGTGAGGCGCTTGAAATTACCCTCGAGTCGGGGTTCGGTACTCTACTCCTTCGAAATCTCTTTTTGAAATGTCATCGTCTGGGTCATTGGTGTCATGGTGCACTTATAAAATCCACTTGTGTTGTCGCCTTTGTCAATCTTCACTTGTTTCTTATTCTCCATCATCTAGGTGAGCTCCATCATTTCCCTCAATCCATGTGGTCTCAACGGGCAGATGATCGCTCATATGTCATGCTTCAGGCTTTTCAAAAAGTTCTCTTCCAAGCCCGCTGCAGAAATCCCTCTCAACCTCCCTGACAAGAGCACGAACTTTTCTCAGTACTCCATAATCGTCCTCTCCTGAGTCATAGCACAAAATTGCTCGTGTAGGTCTCCATCCTGAATAGCTCGAAAATGTCCCAATAAACAACCCTTAAACTCCTCCCATGAGTATATCAGATATCTTACCTTCATTCATTGGAACCACACAAAAGTCTTCCCCTCCAAGCATAATCCCATTGTCATGAGCTTCTCTTCCTCAGTCAACTCGTTGATCGCAAAGTATCGCTCCACCCGATACACCCATCATGTGTATCCTTCCCTTCGAAGATTGACATCTTCAATTTTCTGACTCTTGCATCTCCACCCTGACTCTCTCTTCCCCAGTATTTCCCCCATGTGTCTAAGGTGGAACTCCCTCCTTCGGTCATAGGCACATCCTGCTCCTAAATCTCTAATTCTTTCATCGTGCTCTTCCGTGCCCCTTACACCATCACTCCCATTTTCGGCCAATTACCCTCCATCAGAAGTCTCCACTTTCCCTTCTCTCGGAGTCCTAGGGGGACGATCTTATAGATAGATGAGCCCTTCTTTATTGTCTTCTCGCTCGATCCCCTTCCCTTTCGACCTAGCCAAGGATTCTCTAATCAACCCTTTATTAGAATTGGCAATTGAAGCGATTGGTGCGGCATTGGCTTGAATCTCCATAAGCTTTTCCATCATCTCCCACATTTCTTCTACGCTTTCAAATTCATATTTCATTCGACTTTCAATGGAAGAAAACATGCCCTCCATTTTGGCGAACCTCTCTTCCATTCATGATTTGATTTGTCCTATCTCGCCTTCTACCACATCAATTTGATTTGATGTCATCCCATCAAGATCTATGCTCTGATGCCAATTTGATACGCCTCGGCACCGAAATCGGCGAACAAACCATGACAAAATTGCAGTAGATAGGTGCAAAACACAACTAAGGGCTACTCTTACAAAAATCAAAGGAAAACAGGTAATAAGATACAAGGTTGATCTTCTATTTGAAAGGTAGATCGTCTCCCCCACACCCTAGACGTCTCTAGGAACACTACAAGGAAAGCAAACAACAACTACAAAAAAACATGCATGAAAAAATAAAACAAACTCTAGGTTCCTCCATAATAGAATCCTCATATAGCATTTGAAAATTTTCCTTCCAAACTCCCCTCCAAACTCCCCTCAATTTCTCCTCCTTGAATATATGATTATGCCTTTAGTGAACCCCACACCTTCCTTTCCTTCCGCTGCACCTCGCCCAACTCCCTCCCCTTCTTCCCGGACAAGGGTCGGCCCATCTGTGGGCCGGTAGGACTGGTCCAGGAGGGACAGGCTGAATACTGGGCGTAACAAACTAATAGCCTCGAGTTTTTGTCCTGATGGTGTAACTCCCCGATAAGTCACCCATCCTAAGAGTGCTCCCATGCGAGCACATAGAATTTTTGACAAAACTCCAACAATTACAAGAAAAAGCGCTTCGATGTTGAAGAATTCAACTTCATTCTACCTAAGGGGCTTCAGACAACTCCCTCAGTCTAACTCATGTATGAGTCCTCAAACATATTCCACACTGTATTTTCTATTGACCACTAATTTTACTCTCAAGCATGAGGTGTAGCAGGTGCACGCCCTCTTCAATGCACTCAATTAGGGATTTCAAACTCAATTCCTCCTATAGCAGGGACGACCTCGCCTTGCCTTCTCCAACTTTTTCTTATCTATCAATGATTTTGGCTCTTGTTTTGGAATATGATGTCATGCTTGATAGCTTCTTTAGATTCTGGACGATGCCATGGTAGTTGTTTTGGCTTCTAACTTCAAACCATCTCTTGAATCCTTTCATCTTTTGTCAACAATATCAACAACTTACATCACTATCTTGCCTATATAGTTTCGGGTGAACTAGCCATCGCAAAGATTGTTGGTGGCTGGGATTTTTAAGAATTGCAATTACCGTCCCTCCATCCAATTAACTTATCTTGCAATAAAAAATCAAACGCCTCTTAATGTAAGAAGTCATCCACATATCAAAGCAAAAATGTGCTCATTTTCGCTAAACATGCGTGCTTACTAGCCCACGCATTTAGTTGATGGCCCTAAACTAAAGATAATCCATAAACTTGTGTCAGATTTAAGCCTCATTGGTGACTATTAATTTACTATTCAATTAAGTTGATCGACCATCGTTATAAGATTATCCTTAGAAGTAAATTTTATCGAGCTTATATCTCAATGATCTTACCATGTCAATGACAAACTCATATTGTCAATCAACTTTTCCTTTGAAAATATAAAATAACTTTAAAATTTAATTTTTTATAAGAGGTATATAGTTTGGATTTTGAAAGTAGTATGTTTTAATTTTTGAAAAATGAGAACGAATGGGACTCATTCGACTAATAGTTTGGATAATTGTGTTTGATACCGTGAATACTACACCTTTCCGAAAGATAAGTGTATACCCGACGATTGACCCAATCCTGCAAACTAAGAGATTTGCGTTTGGCCTGCAAACTTTTTATGTGTGACCGACAAGTTTTCCTACTTAATATAAAGATTAAGTAGAATTTATTTTAACTGGATTCGAAGTTCCTTATCGAGGCAAGCCCCTGTAGTTAATTACATCCCAAAAAACGGAGGTCACTTGAGAAAACTCTCGACGATGATCAGAGGTACTAGTCTTCAAGAATTCAAAATTTAGATTTTCACGGTAGACGTGGAAAAGCAAATGGGTGTAACTCAAATATGAAAAATTATTTTTAGGAGTCCAAAGGAATGAAAAGGTAGAGGACGCACATATCCTGAGGAGAACCCTCAGTGACTTCCTAAACTATCCTACTGTGTGGCTGAGTTTTGGAGACTATGTTATTTAGGTGTTTAATTCTGTCAATTTTATTATTTGGGACTTATATTTGCATAATACTTAAGTATGCAAATAGCTCGCAGAGATATGAGGGTTTACGTCGTACCACACAACAATATCGGAACCTAAAACAAGTTAGAACTTAAGTTGCACAACATGATTATACAGGGTTCTAAAGAAGGTATAAGGATTTACGTCGCGCTATGCGAGCTACCTCGAAGTCCTATGGGTTGTTATTTAAACTAAAGAGTGAAAGGTTGTTGAAGAATATTCTCATGTTGCTCGATCCAAGCTTCTTGTCGTGCTACCCACAAAGCTGACTCCAAGCTCCTTATCGAAATAGCAATTCTAAAGTCTAAAGTTTAAAAGGTTTTACCAGGTGTGTTTCAAGGTTTTGGTTTTGTTGTCATTCAAGCATTATGAGGGGAGAAGGTAAAGTTGATTAGAGTGACACCGGTTAAGATCTCACGGTTCCCTCGTTCCGGTACTACTATTTTCTTTTAAATTTACTTAGTCTAAACGAGTTGTGATGCTCATTTAAACTAGGGAGATCTCGTTAGCAACTGTGAGTTACCTCATCAGAGAGACTCCCGTAAATTCAAAAGAACGTGTTATGTTTTTTTTTTTTTTTAAATGATGTTTAATTTTTTAAAATGATTTTTTTTAGAGATCTCATCGGCGCAAAGTTTGATGTCGTCCCTTTCGCCTGTTCCAAGGGTAGCTCTAAGATCATTTAACCCTTCGACCATGTTTACCTCGCAAAAGCACAACGAGAAGTTGGCTTAAAGGAAAGTAATGAAACCAATTCCCTAAATCTAAGCCAAGTCAAATCATGAAAATAGTTATGTAAACCTGATCAAATAAGCTTGTTTGATTGAAGTAGATGCAAATAAACAAATGAATCAAGCAAAAGAAATCAGATAAGCGAGGGACGGTCACATTGAACTTTAAACAAGAGACATGAAGCGAAGTTCCAAAAGAACAAAAACACAATTAAGTATGTTAAAAGCTCAACATTAGCAAGCAGCTTTTGATTAGCTAAGTAACTCACATACAGTTATTTCGTTGCTAAAACAATTTGGATATAAACAGATATTTTGAATTCAAATATATGAAACATGTAGCATGCTTATAAATACTCCAATGCAGCCCATCCATAATATATTTTGGCATGAGAAGCAAGCTACATATATTATACACCTCTTTAGACCTTAAATGAATTATTTGTGGGTAAGCAACCCCTTATATGTAGATTCAAGTTGTTTCAAATTAAATGAACAAGTAGCAGCAAGCCAAAGTTCCCCCTTATTTGTTAATGACTTTGACAGTTCCAAGCATTTTCAGGAAGAAATAAAGCTATTTCATGAAATTGAACTGAAGCTTTAATCCAAAAAAAAAATCAAATCCAGCAGTAAAGGCCAACATACAGTACAAATAAGTAAGCGAGCAGCAAGAAAGCCGAGCAAGAAACTAAGCAAAAACGAAATTGAGGACTGGTCGGTGGCTAGATGTTCATTGACGAGGGGGAGCGCTAATCTCCGGGTAGCTTCGGGCTGAAGAGGGAGGCTGCGAGCGAGGGAGCTTCGGTCGGGAGGAAAGAGAAGGTGAAGCAGACGAGTGTCGGATGCGAGCGCGATGCGAGTGCTTCTGTGCTAGCGTGAGAGAGAAAGGCCAGAGGGGGGTTGCTGTGCAAAGAGGAGAGCAGACGCGGCCGAGAGAAGGGAAGGCGAAGCAGGCGCGTACGGGTGAGGCGAGCGGTTTCGGAGGAGGAGCGGCGAGCGGGATTTGTCAAGAGGGAGAGAGAGGCGAGCGGGAGAGTGAAAGCAGGCAGATGGGTTCGGTGCAGAGGAGCAGGATTCGGTGCAGGAGAGCTTTTTCAGTGCAAGGGAGAGCGAAGCATGTGAGCGGTCAAGCTTCTGTCGAGAGAGAAGAAGCCCAATCCGGCCTTCGACCGAGAGATGGTGACCCGAGCGGGGGTAAGCCGAAGCAGGCGATGGTTCTACGTGAGGAGGAGGCGAGCGGAACTTCGATTCAGAGAGACGAGGCAGGTAAGAATGATTCGGAGTGACGGGGAGAAGGGATTTTTGTATCGCGCCCCTCCTTAGAGAAACGTTACGCTGGGAATTAAATAAATTCCGTTGATTGAGAAACTCAAATGGAAATGGAAGGCTCTTAACCCTTGATTAAAGTAAGATAGGGCAAACTTTCTTTTGAAATTCAAAAAATGTTTAACCCTTGTTCAGCCCGAATCAAACCCGAGTTGAACTTGAGTTGAGCCCGGGTCAGCGCCCGCTAATAAAAAAAAACGTGCATCGATTTTGTGTTGATTGCTCGCGCATGAAATCATAGCAATATAGGTGCCAATTTTAGCTAAAGACGACGTTACGAACACGCTTACGAGGTCAGTTTCGTCATTCGGGGTCGTTCGAACAAGTTTGTTGACAGTCATGTCAATTCAAGTCAACATCGTGCGTGGTTCAGTGAGTGTGTAAATTGCGGCACTCGCGAGTGTTCAAGTCACAAATGGTTCACCTAAGGACTTCTGATCCTATGAAAACTCATTTTCAGGTCCTCTACATGTTAGTCCTTAGCCCTTGCAACTAAGAGTCGAGTACTAGGAACTACTCATGCGAGGTCTGCACAAAAATGAGTCAACATGTAGCTCGAAGTTCTAGGGAAGGTGGACTCTGTTACTAGTTTGTTAGGATGATCAATAAGGAACTCCTAAAGCTAAATCTTGGGTTCTAAGAGTAGGAGACTAAGACCTCATTGAAAATGAGGTCAAAACATACATATGCTCAAATTGCCTCCATTTTGACTTGCTTGTGAAGCTACTTATCTCTTTAGTGAGTTCAACCAAAACTCAAGAAGTAGCCTATGTATTTTCCAATTGCTAAAATTCCCAAGTGTTGAATTATACACTTGACAGAGCATGAAGCTTTTTGTTAACTAATATTAACTTAAAAATGTCTAAGGCCCCTTAGACATATATACATCCCAAGTCTATAAAATTAACTTAAAATAACAACCCAAAGCTGCTTATGAAGATTCTTCTGTTAGGTTAAGTTGATGCTTCCTTTAACTAGATCACAATTCATGAAGTTAGGGGCAATAGAGCCATGGGATATTTATCAAATTTATCGTCACTTTCTCATCATCCACTCTAAGTTAATGGTCGTAAATTTCCTTAATTTAAAGCCAAAATTGCTACTACTATACTCTAAGCACTTGGCATCTAATAATTAGCTTTGATCAGATGTTTTCACTCATCATTGGGAAGAATAAATAACAATGAGGGCTTGTGTCTATCAGAAACTTATAATAAAATCATGAAGTATTGACAAAATAAAGGCAAAATTTGTGGGTCGTGTCTTATTAAAATCTAATCTACCTTTTACAAATTTGACCTAAAATCACAAACTCTCCTAATAGAGCAAAGTGAATTTTCAAAGTCGAAACTTCAAACCACGTGATTGAATAAGGATTAAAATCCTAGAAGAAAAATAATGCTTTGCATAGCTAGAAAAAAAAAATTTTATCAAGCCAAAGATTGTTTATATAGCTCAAACATTATATATGAGAAAATAGAAACTTTTGGTTCTGAATAAGATTTCAATAAAAAGAAAGCTAGCTTCAACAGTAATAAAACTAAAAATCCCTACAAAAAGTGCATTAAGGCACAACTAGCAAAAACTAATTGTTAATAGAGAATCTCACGAGTCACATCCATAATACCTATTATGTCAACCCATCATAAGTATGTGTAAAAGTATACTATAAATTAAATTATCAACTTAACTACAATTCAAAATTCAAATTCACATCTCAAAATCCAAAGACAAATAAAGAAAAAGCATTTTTGCTTTCAGGATATAGACTTCTAGCTCGACATAACATGACCTTCTTGAACAAAGCAACGTAAGAAAGGAACCAGCCAAAAAGTTTACAGGCCCTTGAGATAGAGCTAAGAGATGCTGGCAGTAAATGCAATGCATGTTCAAAAAATTAAGTTGAAATCCAAGTCTAGAGAATGATAGGACAAAACAACAGGCAAGAGGCTGGTATAGAAACATGCAAGACCATAAAACAAGAAAACAAATTTTTCTTACACGCTCAACATTAGTTTTTATGAGACACATGTTCCAATGTTGATTCTCGAGTATACTAACATAACGAACATTTCTAAATTACAAAGAACGTATATGGAAACAAATGAGCAGTGTGGCAATGATTATTAAGAATATCAAATTAGACAAGCTAAGAATTAGTCTACCTTAACCTTACTAAGAAAACTTACTCCTTTTGAGGGTTCACTAACTCCAGTATTGGCCGCAACTTTTCACCTGCAAAATGAATTTTATATCATAAACTAAAAAA